>ML817116.1:73950-85218 GCA_009831015.1 Picea engelmannii | reverse complement strand
TACATGTACAATTCACTTTGTCATATTCAAAAAATCATTTCTCCTCAACCATGAGGATCCACGTGACGTGCCACATACCACCGGAAACAACATGATGTATACTATCCATCCATGGGTGTTGTATCTGCATGTGCATTTTCCTTCATGTCCAAATAACTTCATCAATATTGTGGTCCAAAACCCATGACTAGGGTTGACATCAATGACAACAACCAATCTTCCAATAGCCCATGGCTTAGAAAATCCATTTAGAGTCATCCTCACCAACTCCTCATCTAACACAAATTCCCCAAAAACTACCAATTGATCACATACTTGAGTGGTCTTGGTGAGATAACCAATCACCATATCTAATTTGGTCATCCTTGTGTCTTTGAGATTCTCCCTCAACACCATATTCATGTTTGTATTTTTGCTCTAAAAAAGGTTCGCAAGAGATACAAACATCTCCCTGGATGACTTCTTCTTATATATATGAGGGATTGAATTATCCTTCACCACATCTACGATGATCCTCCTAAATTTCATGTCATTCAACTCATGGGTGTCCAAGTCCTTTAAATCCATCGATGGGGTCACTTTTGTGTTAGAAAACTCCCATAACCCATTCTCCATGAGAACCAATGTGATCCTCGCCTTCCAACGCACGAATTTTGATGCACTATCTAGCTTTTCCTCAAACCTGTTGCGACCGTCTCCAAATTAGAACTTCACCAAAAAAAAAAACTTGCTAAATATTTTACCTAGACCATCAATCATGAAAACTAAATAATTGTGTGCTCATCCCCTCAAGCACAGAATTGATCTCTAGTTTTCTAGATCCCTGCCTGGGACTTGTGTCCTACTGCCCACTTCCCATACCCTAGTACCCACTACCCGGACCCTATTTCCCGCTTCTCAAACCCTACTTCTTGGATCCATGCCCAAAGCTTCCTGAGGTTTCCCATAGCCTTCTCCTACTTCCTAGGGCTTCCTGCGGTCTACCCGACTACTTCCTTACATTTTCTAGGATGATAGACGGCTCCTACAATCCGTTGGTGGACCTGTTGGCCCTACCGATGACTATTGGATTTGGTGGTAGTGTCTAGTGGCTACTTTAGTCATGACTATTGCTATAGTGGCATTTTTCGACGGGTGGATAGTTATTTTAGTGTCCCTATTAGTCGGTGGCTACATCCTCTGTAGTCTACACACCCAAAACTCCTTCTACTCCTCTATCAGCTACTTAACTTACATCTCCATGACCCTCTACTACAACTCCTATTTCGTTTTCACTTTCTAGCAGCTCCTCTACCCGCTCACATGCACCTTCTCTCTGTCCACCTAGTCTTGCACCTCGATGGTTATGACTCACCCATCGCTCTCAGCTTGAACTTCCACCCATGGATTTCTACCTCAACTTCCCACCCCCCACCCATAGACGGCTTCTCGCAACCTGTGCATCCTACGGATTCTTTTCTTCTCAGTCTACAAACCCTTCAGTACCCACGCATGGACCCTCTAACAGTGGCAGCTCCACATGGATCTCAGCATCCAATTTACTTGCTCACATGCACCCACAAAGATATGTTTTCTAGTGTACAGATCTTGTATGACCTGTACGGTGGTCGTACTGTTGTACCTTATTTATTTATTTTAATTTAACTTTTACCCTGCAACCTGAAAAAACAAAAATATTATGCATTGTAAATCACGATCTATGTACCTGGTTCCTCCTTCAGAGATCACACTCTGGTGCCATGTTAACTTTTTCCTTAACCTAGCACCCGATATTTAATTCCAAATAAATTACTTCTCTTAATCTATTGCATAAAATCACAACTAAGTTTTTAATGAAACATTATAGTGGAAGCATAATAATAAAACCATACACATTGCACACGTAATTTTATGCGTAAAAACCCCTGGAAAACCCCTATGGGAAAACTAGTACCTTGTTGATTTTATTGATATAAATTTGGGCTCCCATCCTGGAATAATGGCCCACCCGAGGAATGATACAAATCAACAAAATAGCCTAGATTATCACACTCGGTTGCTACTCCTTTACTACCCCATTTATCCTTTCCTCGAACCCTGCTCTTGCACACTTGGATGAAATTCCTTCTCTGCCCAATTCAATGAGAGCTCACTCTCTCACTCTGTGTCAAAAATTTGGTCTAGATTAATGGATAGTTGGATAGTTGGTTGTCATTGATGTAAACTCTTGGAGAGTGATGTTGTATATTGATGTCAACCCTTAGATATTGATTTCAAACCTTGAGTATGTCTGGTAGCACATTTCGGTAGATCCATAGGTATGGGTAATGAATCCAAGTTTGGTTTAGGAATAATGTAATGGACATCAGTGCATTTGCAGGTGAGACTATTCTAGGTGGATAGTACATGTCGTGTCATTTTCGGTGATATGTGGAACGTCACATAGCTCCTCACGGTTAGAGATTTATGGCCTTTTGAAGTTGGATAACCCTCATGACTTATATAGAATCCCCTAGAAGGTCAAAGAAGTTAATTTATTCTAGAAGCTCCTAAAAGAAGTTTACTAGTCAAAGTGGTTGTAACTAGGATTTAGTCATGAGTTAAGTTGTTGCAAAAATAAAATAATTAAAAATAAATTAGTTGCAACTAGAAGTGGTGAGTTTACTAATTGTGGATAAATTGGTTGTAAGTCGACAAGAGGTTAGAAGTGGGTTAGCCCTAAAAGAAGGAAGTTGGGTTAAGTTAGTTAGAAGGTAACCCCTAGAGGAAGCTACTTGGACAGTATAAATAAGAGAGCAAGGGTCTCCTATTACCATCTATTGAACACGTTGAATATTTTATTTTGTAAGGTTTATTGTAGGTACTCATTGATACACTTGAAGTTACACAAGTCTATGGTAGCAAGAAGGGTTGACGGCGAAACTTTCGAAGTTGCAGAATTATTAAAAAAACCCTAGTTTATTAGGTGTACACGGGTCGCAGTGGAGGAATTCGCGTACATACATGGGTTGTAGTGGATTAGGGAGTGTACATACGCGGTACAAAGAAGAGGAGTTCGCGTACAGTTGGAAAAAATCATGAAAACTTGATTTTTTGAGGTTGTGAGGTTCTCAGAGTCTGAAAGCAAGCTCCCAAGAAGGTCTACAATGATCAGGTACAACATATCTATCTACAGGTTCAAGAGGTATGTCATAATCTTATGTGTAGTTGGATATTGTTGTCTACATGAGATATGGTTATAGGAGCTTGAGGATTTTCCCTAGAGAGGTTGTTGGTTGTATGGAAATTATTGAATGAGATATATCTACAGAAATACAAGACTGGTATGTTTGGTATTCATTATTGTTACATCTTGTTGGGTTGTGTGTTGAGGCATATCTTGTATTTCTTGGTACATCGTTGATGGTTTTTTGTTGTGATGTGTTGGTGAAGTTGTTGGTGTAGTTTGAGGTTGCATATCGGTGAGGGGTAGATGTCTAGTCCATGTGAGGGTTATTACACTTGATCATGATTGTATACACATGTATGGAAAATGACTAGAGAGACATAGATGCACTTGGTTAAGGGATATGTCTCATGATGTATGCATAGGGAACAACTATAGATTGGGCATAGTGACAGGTTACAGGTTGATGTGATAGAGGTAGCAAAGTGTTTGAGTTTCAAAAAGGTGAAAACCCTATCTTTTTTAAGTTGTACGCAGACTGTAGTACATACATGTCGCGTACATATGCAGGATACAGTATAGATAGGTCACATACATATGTGATTTGCAGCATATACAGGTCCTGTACCTGTTAGTATTTGTTGATACAATCTGATTTCTGGTACAGGTTGATTACAGGCTCTTGGTACATGTTGGTTACATGTTGTTGTCACATATTGGTATAGGCTTACAGTGGTATATCTCACTATGACAGTGTGGCCATGGTTTCATCAATTATTTGACACTTATATTTCAGGGTGGTTGGACGAGGCAAGGAAAGGGGGTTGTAGCCTCCTTCTGGTTGGTGTCAGAGAATCAGGGATTTGGAGCTTCCTTCAGGTTGGATATGGAGTTTCCTTCAGGTTGGATCCTAAGAACTAGGTGGTTGTATCCACCTTTCAGTTGTAGTCGGAGAACATAGGGGGTTGTAGCCTCCTTCAAGTTGGAGCCTCCTTCCATTTGGAGCTAGAGAATTGGAATTTGGTGCTTCCTTGAATGTAATTCTTGACATATAAGATAATTATTTTTTGGTTTTCTCCCACATTGGGTTTCCACGTAAATATTGGTGTATTGTGCATTGTGTGGATGTGTTTGTTATTGTTTATTATGAACTGATGGATGGCAATGTTTATGATACAGTAATATATTGATGATAAACATATGAGCATGGTTGAATAAGTTAAAGGAATATACATTGTGGTTTAAAGGATTAATAACTAGTATAATTGCTCATTACTTATTCACCCCCCCCCCACCCTCTCAATAATCCAATAATTGGTATCAAAGCGAGGTTCCTTTAGGAAACAGTTTAACCACTGGAAGGTAGATCATAGAGAGAAACAGTATGTATAAAAATGGAATACCACAGTTTCATGGAAAGAACTATGCATTCTGTAGCAGAAGGATGAAAACATATGTACAAGCATGGGGATTTGATGTTTGGAAATCAGTGGTAGAGACACAAAGCACCAACCATTCCTCCAACAGATAAAAATGGAAATCAACTTGAAGAAAATAATTCGAAAGCCAAAAATGCCATCTTGAATGGTCTGGTTGATTCAGTATATGTCAAAGTTATGCATTGCAACTTCCCAAAGGATATTTGGGACAAACTTCAGAATGTGTATGAAGGAGACGCCAAAGTCAAGGAAGCAAGTCTTCAAACTTACAGAAGTCAATTTGAACAGTTGAAGATGAAGGAAGATGAAAATATTGTAGTTTATTTCTTATGAGTTAATGAAACAATGAATGCAATGATAGTATTGGGAGAAGAAGTTGATGAATCTATAATTGTTCAAAAAGTACTAAGATCTCTTCCAATGAGATTTGGTCCTAAGATCTCAGCACTAGAAGAAATAACATATATGGATTTGATAAGAATGGATGAGCTACATGGAATATTCACCGCTTATGAAATGAGAACAGAACAAGAGAACCCAGATACAAAGGAAGCAACATTCAAAGCATCCAAGAAGACAAAGAAAAAGAGAAAGAAAAAGCCAAAGTCAGAATGTAGTTGCAGCGATAATTCAGAAGAAGATGAAGAAATGGAAAACTTCGTAAGAAAGTTGCAAAAGGGAATAGGTAAATATAAAGGTAAGATTTCATTGAAATGTTTTAATTGCAGTAAAATTGGTCATTTTTCAAATAAGTGCCCATATGCTAGAAATTCAAATAGTGATGAAGAGGAATATCCCAAGAAAGAAAATAGATATCATAAGGGAAAATGGAAAAACAAAAAGAAAGCATTCAATAAAAATATATACTCAAGAAAATATAGTTCCTCATCTAGTGAAGGTGATGAAACTGACAATGATTCAGAAGAGGTATTATTTATAGCTAAGTAAAATCAAACAAGAAACTCTAATAGTTCATAAGAAGAAGGTGAAGTCAATCTCAGAGCAGAATTAATTAGTGTCTTAGAAGAACTAAGGAAAGAAAGAAATAAAAAACAAGTTGCTCAAGAAAGAACTAAATGGAACTCAGAATCTCAACTCAGAGGAAGTCAACCAGATAATTACGAAGTTGAAATTCCATGTAGAAGAGGACAAAAGGACTGAAGAAATACTCAAAATTCATCTAGCAGAGAAGGAGAAGATGATTGAAAGGTTGGAAGCAGAAGTAGTCACTCTAAAAAAACATCTTTAGAAAAAGGACATGTAGAAAGATAGCACCAAGACACTGGATAAGATCATAAACAATCCAAGGCCATACTATGACAGGTCCGGACTAGGATACAACCAAATGCAGACTCAGAAAGGTTCAAGCTCCATGTCGAAAGCAACAAAAGAAAATAGTTATGCAGAAGTTCTTAAAGGAAGTAATCATGGTCAACAGAAATCAGAAAGAAATGAATACATAATACCCTCTACATTCAAGAAGCAAGAAAACATCAATCATTGTGAAATAAAAAACCAAAGAGAAGATCTTGATAAGACAAGGCATAATTATCAAAGGACTACACCACAAGGAAAATAATTCACTCCGAGGTATGTAAATTTATTTTATGGTCATTGTTTTTATTGTACTAACTTTGGACATAAGGTTGCATATTGTAGAGCTTATGAAAGAATACTCAAGAAAAAAATACTTATGTGGCCCCACATAATATTGAATGTTACAAATGCCACAACTATGGTCATATAGCTCAGAATTTTAGAAGCATGATAAATACTTCCATGAAAGAAAATATTGATGAGAGACACAAGAAGGTTTGGAGAAGAAGTGAAAAACAAGAGGAGCAAGTAAATGAAGAACAGGTCCAAGGAATCGTACTTTTAGGATTTGCATTAGCACAAGATCGTGATGAATTTACAGGAAAACAGGAAAGTGTCGGAACTCAAGTAGAAGATGAAGAAGAAGTTAAAACTCAGGATGATGACATAATTTAGGAAGAGAATGAAAAGGAATATGTATTCATAGACGAATAGGAATATTACACTGCATCAGAGAAGGTATTGTTCTGATCCATTTGGCTTGGATACTCCCATGTAATATAAATATTAGACAAGGGAAGTCTATGCGGTAACTGAGACAGATGGGTCAACATTGTGGATAGTTGAGTAGCAGAGTCTTGGAAAATATGGATAGATATGGATTCATAGATTGATTCAGAGAGTGGTTCAGAGATTAATTCAAAGATTGGTTTAGAGAATGTTGGATAATTATTTGAATTCTTAAATGTTGAATGCTTAATATTGAATGATTTTTATATATGTTAGTTGATTACTCAAGGAAGCACCAATGGATAATAACTCCAATAGGTTGAGTTACAGGTTGATGCATGTATGATGCATGGACAAGTCCAACGATCATCGTAGGAATAGCAGATCATGGTATTCTTGATGCAGTATTATTGAGCAGTTGATCGGTGTTCTGGAATAGCATCAACATCCGCAGCAGAAGCATATTACAGTGGTAGCATATTGTTCACATTGATTACATGGTATGTTGCAGAGAAGATAGGGGGATACATATCCACAGGGGGATTTATTTTCTTAACCATGATTGATTAGAGAAGGTACAGTGTTAGATCGATAGGGGGACTTAATCCTTTGTCAAAATGAGAGAGAAAGTAATCAGAGGTAATAAGATAGGGGGAGCATCCCTAAGGAGAGATACCCTTTTCCATTAATGTCAAATGGGGAGAGATAGAAACATTTATGAGGAGTATGAGCATGATTTTTGTCATGACTAAGTGTTACCATCAATGCCAAAGTGGGATATTGTTAGACAATTGGTCTATATTAATGAACAGTTGGATAGTTGGTTGTCATTGATGTCAACCCTTGGAGAGTGATGTTGTGTATTTATGTCAACCCTTAGATATCAATTTCAACCCTTGAGTATGTCCATTCGTATGTCCGGTAGCACATTCTGGTAGCTCCAAAGGTATGGGTAAGGAATCCAAGTTTGGTTTAGGAATAATGTAATGGAGATCAGTGTATCAGCATGTGAGACTATTCTATATGGATAGTACATGTCACGCCATTTCTGGTGATATGTGGAACATCACATAACTCCTCACGGTTAGATATTTATGGCCTTGTAAAGTTTGAGAACCCTCATGAGTTATCTAGAAGCCCCTAGAAGGTCAAAGAAGTCAATTTATTCTAGAAGCTCCTAGAAGAAGTTTACTAGTCAAAGTGGTTGTAACTAGGAGTTAATCATGAGTTAAGTTGTTGCAAAAAAATAATAATTAAAAAAAAAATAGTTGAAACTAAAAGTGGTGAGTTTACTATTTGTGGATAAAGTGGTTAGAAGTGGGTTAGACCTAAAAGAAGGAAGTTGGGTTAAGTTAGTTAGAAGGTAACTCCTAGAGGAAGCTACTTGGAGAGTATAAATAAGAGAGAAAGAGTCTCCTATTATCACCTATTGAGCACATTGAATATTTTATTTTGTAAGGTTTATTGAAGGTACTCATTGATACATCCGAAGTTACGCAAGTCTACGGTAGCAAGAAGGGTTGACAGCGAAAGTTCTGGAGTTGCAGAATTACTGAAAAAACCTTATTTTTTGAGGTGTACGCGGGATGTAGTGGAGGAATTCACGTACATACGTGAGATAGAGTGGATTAGGGCATGTACATACACGGGACAAATAAGAGGAGGTCGCGTACAGTTGGGAAAATCCATGAAAGATTGATTTTTTTAGGGTGTTGGGTTCTTAGAGTCTTAAAGAAAGTTCCCAGGAAGGTCTACAGTGATTAGGTACAGCAAATCTATCTACAGGTTCAAGAGGCATATCATATTCTTATGTGTAGTTGGATATTGTTGTCTACATGAGATATGGTTATGGAAGCTTTAGGATTTTCCCTAGAGAGGTTGTTGGTTGTATGACACTTATTGTATGAGCTATATCTACAGAAATATAGCACTGGTATGTTTGATATTCATTATTCTTACATCTTGTTGGGTTGAGTGTTGAGGAATATCTCGTATTTATTGGTACATGGTTGAGAGTTTTTGGTTGTGATGTGTTGGTGAAGTTGTTGGTGTAGTTTGACGTTGTGTATCAATGAGGGGTTGATGTCTAGTCTATGTGAGGGTTATTACACTTGATCATGATTGTATACACATGTATGGAAAATTACTAGAGAGACATAGATGCACTTGGTTAAGGGATATGTATAATGATGTATGCATAGGGCACAGCTATAGATTAGACATAGTGCTAGGTTGCAGGTTGATGTGACAGTGGAGGAAAAGTGTCTGAGTTTCAGAAGGGTGGAAACCCTAGATTTATGAAGGTGTACACAAGTTGCAATACAGACAAGCCGCGTACATATGCATGTTGCAGTATAGGTAGGTCACATACATATGTGAGCTGCAGCATATACAGGTCGCGTACCTATTAGTATTTATTGGTACAGGATGATTTATGGTATAGGTTGATTACAAAATCTTGGTACAAGTTGGTTATAGGTTGTTGGCACATATTGGTATAGGATTATAGTGGTATATCTCATATTGACAGTGTGGAAGTGGTTTAATCAATTATTTGACACTTATATTTCAGGGCAGTTAGACAGGGAAAGGAAAAGGGGTTGTAGCCTCCTTCTGGTTGATGTTAGAGAATAAGGGAGTTGGAGTTCCCTTCAGGTTGAAGCCTGAGAACTAGGTGGTTGTAGCCACCCTCTGATTGTAGCCATAGAACATAGGGGGTTGTAGCATCCTTCAGGTTGGAGCCTGAGAAACTAGGCGGTTGGAGCCTCCTTCCAGTTGGAGATGGAGAATTGGAAGTTGGTGCTTCCTTGAATGTAATTATTGACATATAAAAAAAGAATTATGTGGTTTTCTCCCACATTGGGTTTCCACGTAAATATTGGTGTATTGTGCATTGTCTGGATGTGTTTGTTATTGTTTATTATGCATTGATGGATGTTAATGTTTATGATATAGTAATATATTGATGATAAATAGATGATCATGGTTGAATAAGTTAAAAGAATATACATTGTGGTTTAAACGATTAATAAGTGGTATAATTGCTCATTATTGATTCACCCCCCTGTTATCACCCCATAATTTATGGGAATCATCTTATGACTTGGATATTATCTACATCTGGTGATTTGGTTTACAAATGATATTTCATTCTTCAAATAATTTGTGAAAAGAAAAAGAAAGCAAAAGGAAAAAGAAAAGAGGGCTAAAAAGAATTGAAGCGAAGGCCCCATGCAATAATAGCAACTTGGTCATACCTTTCAAGCATGACCTAGTCCTTTTAAATTTTCAATGTTGATAGGTTAGTGAATGCATCTGATCAGACCATCTAATCCTGGTCAGATAGCCCCTAGGTTAGAACTAGTGAATGCATCTGATCAGACCATCTAATCCTGGTCAAATAGCCCCTAGGTTAGAACTAGTGAATACATCTGATCAAACCCTCTAATCCTGATCAGATAGCCCCTAGAAAGAATAAAATCTTGACCCAACTGTTTAATCTGGGTTAATTGCCTTGTGACAGTAGGTTAGGACGTAGGTTAAATGCCTTCCCCCCCTTGCCAAAATGAAGCCAGATTGATAAAGATGTCACCCCGTGACTCCAGTACCTAAATGTAATTGAATTGATGCCCCCCTTGGTGGTGTATATGAGAAATATCGAAAGAAAACCCATGTGAATGCCCTTATCCTAAGTTTTGCTACATATGACATTCTCCGAATACTCCCTATGGCTCACGCACTTTTCAAAGGCCCAGATCGCGGCGCTTAAATCAACAGTTCTTATAGCATTCCAAACCCCCCCGCCCGTTCTGCCTTTAACGGAAAGGGGAGGGTCCGAAGCCAGTGATAACTTTTGCACAGATCTGGACGGTTTACATTGGATATCGGACCCCCCCCTCCGTTCTGCCTTTAACGGAGGGGGGGGGTCCGATATGGGTTATAATGCAGGCGCAGATCTGAACGGCTCTAAGCGGAGCGCTTAAATCAACGATCCACAATGAATGTCGGACCCCCCCCCTCCGTTCTGCCTTTAATGGAGGGGGGGGTCCGAGATTGGTGTTAAAAAACGAGCAGAGATCTGCGGTCAGAAATCCAGCGCGCAGATCAACGGATCGTGGTGATTTCCGGACCCCCCTTGGTATTCTATCTTTAATCAAATGGGGGGGGTCCGGAAATGAATATCCCTCACAACGGGCCCCATGTTACATGTGTCGTCGCTCTATTGGTTCACGAGTCCCATCCTCCACATGCTTTCTGACACTTCGTCTCCCCTGGACGTCACCCTCCACTGAGCCCACTTGTCCCACTCGCGTCTGGGTCTGAGTCCCATCCCGTTACTATTGCCAGCCCCTGGTGTCAGCACCATAACACCTTTCACTCATGAACAGCCCCCTTTGGCGACTTTACCCCAAATCACAAACCTCCACGTCAGTCGTCCATATATGTTGTTCACCGTCACCTACCATATCACCCCAAGTGGCACGTTATACATTAATGACTGGATAAAACGCCCGTTGTCATGCTGACCATTTTCCCGCGTCCGACCGACCCAGTTTTGAATAAAAACACCGTTGTGCCCATTTTCACTCGTTACTCATCCCTCGCGCCAGAAACCAACCATCGCACCAGAGAACCTAT
>ML817116.1:37897-64067 GCA_009831015.1 Picea engelmannii | reverse complement strand
GAAATATATGTCTCTATGTTTCTCATATATGTGACTGATGTTGAATGTGCCATTCTTCATTTCCATGCATTATTGTGATCATCATTGAGTGCCTTGTAAATATTTTAAAAGAAGCATAATTGTTTAAGCATGGTAACAACTGATTCACCCCCCCTCTGAGTTGTCCAACAATTAGATCTCACCATCACTTTGGATCTAATGGCTAGGATTTAATGTAACTCACTAATTCCAATTACTTTGGCATTTGAATTAAATTAAACTCCATTAATTACAAAAATCACATTCACTTTAATAATCACTTTCTCAAAGTGAATCTCCCAAGTCTTCAGAGGCATTAAGGACGACTTGCACATGTTAGACACAAAACCGATGTGGAAGTACATGTTTGATGCTTCAAACATCAACAAGAATGTAGCCAGAGGCATATGAAGGGCCATTCGGAATGTCTACTTCTTGACTAGACCTTTCCAATGGGCTACCGAGTGCCCCAAACATATATCATATTGATGCAGGAGCATCGTAAGCAAGCCAACAAAGCAAGCGCAAAGGTGGAGGACAGCTAGACATACACCAATGCATGTTTCAATGAAATTTTGAAATTGAACGAATGGACATTAATGTAATAGCTAGGAGAGTGTATTTACATTTATGTTTTGGAGATTGTAAACAGATCCTGAGCATTGCTCTCATCTGTCGGTTATGGAGGAATTTATTTGTATTGAATGTAAAGTAGGTATCTTTAATTCTGATTAGATAGGTTAGAGTTGTAGGAGGGAAACTTGTGAAATACACCCTCGCTTGTGTCATTGTATCATATTCAAAATTATGTAAGTTGTAGAGAAAGAGAACGAGAGCACAGAAGAACAGAGATTTTAGGATTGTATAAGCAGATAGATTTTTCTATTGAACCCATGTACAGGAGCACTGGGATTAATATAAAATCACTTTAATTCCATTTCATGGTGTTGTGATGAATAATGTTTGCATCTATTGAATGGTATGTTTATGGTTGCTTATATTCTCTGTTACGCATTTTGTTTTAATGTTATGTGTGTGTATTCTCATGAATTTATGTTGAATGTATGAGAATCTATGAGAAAGGATAAGTATAAGTTTCAATTGTTTCTCTTCCTGAGAAATCCTGCAAGGAGTGCACTGAGAGTCCACAAGGAGTGCGTTGACAGGGTTTCTGAGTTTTATCTCAGAAAATCTCAAAAGGGATATCGTTTCTCTTATACCCATAGACGTGCAGGTATTGTGCAGAGTCATGAAAGGTGTGTGCAAGTGAGTTGGAAGTCTTATACTTTACCAACTAAGGAGGAAGATTGAAGGATTGTTGTTTCAAGGAGTGCACATAGTCGAAAAGTCAAATAACCAGAGGTTATTTGTGAATGTCACAAGGAGTGCGTGCAGGAAACCTTTTGGAAGCCTTGAGTTTGCAACAGAACAAGCTCAGAAGAAATAGAACCTTTGAAATATTCAAAGGGAGACAAAGGTCAAGGTCACCTATAAGAAAGATAAGTTCAAAAGGAAGAGATGCCAAAGCATTTGAGCATAAGTCTTGGACAGGTCCAGACGGACGGTTGACATTCTCAAGGGGAGAATCACCGAAGTTCTGTGGGTTGTTGGATTTGGTAGATCAGCGAAAGAGTTAAGTTTGAGCATCTTCCAGTGTTCATAAGCTCAGGAGGAATAGAGACTTTTGGATTTGGATCAACGAGAGTCATTGATATTGTGCTTGAATTTCGTTGTTTTGAAAATTTGGGGCAAGGAAGAAGGATGTGACTTGGAGTCAAGAATTGTGAACTCCCAATTAGAGAAGTCCTGAAACAATCAGGACCGTCAGATTGCGGGAAGCTCAGAGTCATCAATTTGTGGCAAGAAGCCACTGTGGTTTTGGCTATCGGGCGAAGGGATTTGTTTCTTTTGATTTTGTCGGTATGCAAATTTCCAAGGTGGCGAAAAAGTGGGGCCCAAATTGCATTTGAAAGGTCACGACAAGTGAAATCGAGGGAAGAATCAATCTCCCGTTAGCCTTTTGGGGATTTTGGGATTGATGAGTCAGAGGGACCTGCATTTGGGATCGTGAATTCGTGAAACTTGAAATATCCTTTCAGGTGTAGGTTGTGGTCATATCAGTGGTCACATGGGTAAGAGTTAGTGCTTAGTGTTTTCTTGCACGAGTGTAACTCCTAAGGACCTGTGGATAAACACTTGCATGTGGGAGATTTCCTGTGGGGAAATAAATGAGTCAACCCGACTCACGGAGAAATTAAAGAATGATCCTTAGACCGGGAGGCCGATCAGAACCTCCTGAGGTAGGGGGTTTGTGTGAGAGTGGTATTAGAGCCCTACATTTTTCTTTTTGTTTTCTACGGGGAACAGATTGAAGTAATGCCGCCAAGAAGGAGAGAAAGACCAATACCCGATACAACTGTGGAAAGGGAGATGAGAGAACTCCATTCTCAATTCGATGCTATGGAGACAGCACAAAGATGGACAGTTGAAGCTGGAGATGTCAATGAAGACGAAAGAGAAAATGAGGTTGGAGCTGAAGAAGAAGTCGCAGCCGAAGATGCTACAGAAGAACGTCTATTCAGAGTAGTTGTAAGAAACAGAGCCAGAGAAAAAATGGATATTCTGATGTATGAAGGAAACTTATACGTTGAGGAGATACTATATTGGTTTATAGCTCTGGACAAATACTTCGACTATGAGGACGTCAAGGAAGATAAGAAAGTCAAACATGTTGTCACTAGACTGAAAGGGCATGCAACATTGTGGTGGGATGAACTCTAGGATGATAGGCACTGCAAAGGCAAGCAAAGAATCAAAAGCTGGGATAGGATGGTTGCAAAGATGAAAGCCAATTTTATACCCAGAGATTATCAAATCAATTTGTTTCAAAGGATGCAAAATTTGAGACAGAAGGGAATGACAGTGAAGGAGTACACTGAGGAATTTTACAGGATAAACATTAGAGCAGGTCATCGAGAGAGTGATGATGAGAAGGTTTCCAGATACATGAATGTTCTGAGATATGACATTCAAGATGAGATGATCATGATAACAATTAGGGTTGTATAAGACGATTATCAAATGGCTTTAAAAGCAGAAGAAAAATTGTCCTGAATGCAAGGTCAAAGAGGGAGAGGTCGAAGTCAGAGCAGAGGCAAAGCAATTTCCCAGGGAAAAAATCAAAAGCCCAAGGAAGAAGAGAATAAACCTCACACTCACCCTAAAAGAGGAGGAAGTTCACAGGGAAGGAAATATGACGATAGAAACACTTTTCCGCGAGCAAGAGGAAGAGGAAGAGTCTGAGCAGGCGAAATAAAGTGTTTTGTCTGTGGAAAGATAGGACATAAATCCTTTGAATTCCCTGATAAGAAAAAGGATGGAGGAGGCAAAGCTCACATTTCAGAAGATTAAAGGTGAAATATTGAGGCAGAATATGCAGAAGTCGGAAGATCCTTAATGATGCGGAAAATTCTCTTGAAGCCAGAGAAGGAGGTAGAGAATCCAATCCAGAGGAACAATTTATTTAGAACTACTTTTCAGACCAAGGACAGGGTATGCAAGGTGATAGTTGACAGTGGAAGCACAGATAATCTAGTATCCACAGAAATGGTAGAGAAGCTGGAATTGGAGACAGTTTCACATCTGAGCCCATACAGAGTTTCGTGGTTGCAAAAAGGACACCAGGTAACTGTCACTAAACAATGTTTAGTTGAATTTAAGATAGGGGGATATAAGGATGAATTTTTATGTGATGAATTTTTATTGTCATATTTTGTTGGGGATACTATGGCAATATGACAGGAATGTTGTTCATGATGGGAGAAAAAAGACATACACCTTGGAAAAGAATGGTAGAACGCATATGTTACTGCCAATTAAAGATAAGGAGGTAAAAACAGAGGTGAGAAATACTATAATTCTCATGAGTGGGAAGGAGCTTCTTGAGGAAGTCAAGAAAGAGGAAGACATGCAGTTTGCAGTGGTCAGAAAACCCAGAGTCATCTTGATCAGTACCAAGATAAATGATCTACCTGAGGAAATTCAGGAATTATTGGAGGAGTTTGTTGATATAGTGGTGGAAGAATTACCTTGTTCGTTGTCTCCCATCAGGATCATAAGTCATCGCATTGATCTTATACCTGGAGCGATTTTACCAAACAAAGAAGCGTATAGATTGATGTCGCGGGAGAATGAAGAGGTTAAGAGACAAGTCCAAGATTTGATGGATAAAGGATTGGTCCAAGAAAGTTTGAGTCCATGCGCTATTCCAACAGTGTTAAGTCCAAAGAAAGACAGTGGTTGGAGAATGTGTACAGACTTGAGAGCTATAAACAAGATCAACATCAGGTATAGATTTCCTTTACCCAGGATGGATGACTTGATGGATTGCTTGAGTGGAGCAAAGTGTTTTTCAAAAATTGATTTGAAAAGAGGATATCACCATATTAGAATGAGGGAAGGTGATGAATGGAAGAAATCATTCAAGATGAATGAAGGACTGTATGAATGGATTTTCATGTCGTTTGGTTTGACGAACGTGCCAAGTACTTTTATGAGATTGATGAACGAAGTCTTGAAATATTTCATTGGGAAATTTGTAATCGTGTATCTTGATGATATATTGGTCTTCAATAAGACTGGAGGAGAACATCTGAAGCATTTAGTTGCAGTAATGAGGAGATTACAGCAAGAGAAATTGTTGATCAATTTAAAGAAGTCGTCTTTGATGAAGACAGAACTCATTTATTTAGGGTTCGTAATCTCTTCGAATGAGTTGAAGATGGATCATGAGAAAGTAAGAGCAATCAGAGATTGGCCATCGCCAAAGAGTATCTTTGAAGTTCAAAGGTTCCATGGATTAGCTAGTTTTTATAGAAAGTTCATCAGAAATTTCAGTGGGATATGTGCACCGATGACGGACACAGTCAAGAAAAGACATAAATCTTTTCATTGGAGAGAGGAAGCAGAGAAAAGTTTCAAGCTACTGAAGGAGAAGGTAATTGAATAACCAGTTCTGGTTTTGCAAGAATTCAGTAAAACATTTCAAGTCAGATGTGACGCAAGTGGATTTGTGATTGGAGCAGTCTTAAGTCAAGACAATAAGCCAATTGCATACTTCAGTGAAAAACTAAATGAAGCCAAGATGAAATATTCCACGTATGACAAGGAATTTTATGTGGTCATACAAGCGTTGAAGAAATGGAGACACTACTTGGTTCGTAAAGAGTTTGTCTTGTATAGTGATAACCATGCTTTACAATTCATAACTCGACCGGAGAAATTGAACCAGAAGCATGCAAAATGGGTTGAATACATGCAGAATTTTATTTTTGTTATAAAGCATATTTCTGGAACTACTAACAAGGGTTATGATGCGTTGAGAAGAAAATATTTGATTCTACAGAAGTTCAGAGTGAAAATTTTAGGTTTTGACAATCTCAAGGAGATGTACAGAGATGATGCAAATTTTAAAGAAGCCTATGAAGCATGTGAGAACCTAATTCTCAGAGACCAAAGCCAATGGACTGAATACTTGATTCAGGGTGGACTATTTTTCAGGGGAAACCAACTTTGTATATCGAAATTATCTATGAGAGAGAACCTCTTAAAGGAGAAACATAGTGAGGGATTGGTTGGACATTTCAGCCATGATAAGAATTTTGTACAACTGAATGGAGCATACTATTGGCCAGGGATGAGGATGAATGTTAAGAAATTCATGAACAAGTGCATAATTTTCCAGCACGCAAAAGGGAAAACACAGAATATAGGGTTGTATCAGTCGTTGTCGATACCAAAGAGGCCATGGGATGCGGTAAGCATGGATCTTGTGTTAGGAATGTCGAGAAAACAGAGGGGTTTTGATTCCATATTTGTGATAGTCGATATATTTTCTAAAATGGAACATTTCATACAATGTCAGAAAACCAGTGATGCAACTCACATTACAAATCTTTTTTTCAAAGAAGTTGTTAGAATTCACGGCTTACCCAAGAGTATTGTTTCAGATCGGGACACCAAATTTGTTGGTCATTTCTGGAGAGCACTATGGAAAACATTGGGGACAAATTTATCTTTTATCTCAGCATATCATCCTCAGACGGATGGACAGACTGAGGTAGTAAATTGAAGCTTGGGAGACTTATTGAAGAGTTTGGTAGCTGAAAATCACAGTCAGTGGAATCATATTCTGCCACAGGAGGAATTCACATATAATGACTCACCCAATAGGAGCACAGGACAAAGCCCATTCTATATAATGTATGGAATGCATCCGAGAGGAATATCTGAGTTGAGAGACTTAGAACAGAGTGGATTCTGGAGTGCAAGCACAGAGGATTTTGCAGCAGAGATGCAGGAACTTCACAACAAATTATGGTAGTGATTGGAGAATTCCAACCAGGAATACAAGCATAGAGAAGATCAACACAGGAGAGAACTTCAGTTTGAAGTGGGAGATTTGGTTCTGGCACATCTCAGAAAGGAAAGGTTCCCAAGGGGAACATACAATAAGCTTAAAATGAAGAAAATTGGACCGTGTAAGATCATAAGTAAGTTTGAAGCAAATGCTTATGAAATTGAATTGTCATATGGGGTAGGAATATCGCCCATATTCAACATAGTAGATTTGTACCCTTATAGAGCATACAAAGAAGGAACGGAGGGGAATCAACAAGACATTTTGTGGGTCAGACAGATGCCTGTAACTGAAAGGCCGCAGATGGAAAGGATAATTAACCAAAGAGTTGGAAAGAAGACCCAGAGAAATACATACTTTGAGTATTTAGTAAAATGGAAAGGACACCCGATTGATAATGCCAGTTGGGAAAGCAAAGCAGGTATCCAAAGACATGGACAGACGGTGCAGGAGCTCATGAACAGAAGTTCATGAATTTTTCAGCCAAGAGGAGTATGATGAAGGAGCATCGTAAGAAAGCCAACAAAGCAAGCGCAAAGGTGGAGGACAGCTGGACATACACCAGCGCACATTTCGAAGAAATTTTGAAATTGAACAAATGGACATTAATGTAATAGCTAGGAGAGTGTATTTACATTTATGTTTTGGAGATTGTAAACAAATCCTGAGCATTTCTCTCATTTGTCGGTTATGGAGGCATTTATTTGTATTGAATGTAAAGTAGGTAGCTTTAATTCTGATTAGATAGCTTAGAGTTGTAGGAGGGAAACTCGTGAAAGGCACCCTCGCTTGTGTCATTGTATCATATTCATAATTATGTAAGTTGTAGAGAAAGAGAACGAGAGCATGAAAGAACAGATATTTTAGGATTGTATAAGCAGATAGCTTTTTCTATCGAACCCATGTACAGGAGCACTAGGATTAATATAAAATCACTTTAATTCCATTTCATGGTGTTGTGATGAATATTGTTTGCATCTGTTGAATGGTATGTTTATGGTTTCTTATATTCTCTATTACGCATTTTGTTTTAATGTTATGTGTGTGTGCTCATGAATTTATGTTGAATGTATGAGAATCTGTGAGAAAGGAGAAGTATAAGTTTCAATTGTTTCTCTTCCTGAGAAATCCTGCAATGAGTGCAGTGAAAGTCCAGAAGGAGTGTGTTGACGGGGATTCTGAGTTTTATCTCAGAAAATCTTAGGAGGGATATCTTTGCTCTTATACCCATAGAAGTGCAAGTACAGAGTCGTGCAAGGTGTGTGCAGGCAAGTTGGAAGTCTTAGACTTTACCAACTAAGGAGGAAGATTGAAGGATTGTTGTTTCAAGGAGTGCACAGAGTCGAAAAGTCAAATAACCAAAGGTTATTAGTGAATGCCACAAGGAGTGCATGCAGGAAACCTTTTGGAAGCCTTGAGTTTGCAACAGAACAAGCTCAGAATGGATAGAACCTTTGAAGTATTTAGAGGGAGACGAAGTTTGAGGTCACCTGTAAGAAAGCTAAGTTCAGAAGGAAGAGACACCAAATCATTTGAGCAGAAGTCTTGGAGAGGTCCGAACGGGTGGTTGACATTCTCAAGGGGAGAATCATCGAATTTTTGTGGGTTGTTGGATCTGGTATATCAACAAAAGAGTTAAGGTTGAGTGTCTTCCAGCATTCATAAGCTTAGGAGGAATAGAGACCGTTGGATTCAGATCAACGAGAGTCATTGATCTCATGCTTGAATTTCGTTGTTTCAAAAATTCGGAGCGAGGAAGAAGGTTGTGACTTGGAGTCGAGAATTGTGAACTCCCGATTAGTGAAGTCCTAAAACAATCAGGACCATCAGATCGCGGGAATCTCAGAGCTGTCAATTTGTGGCAAGAAGCCACCGTGGTTTCAGCTATCGGGTGAAGGGAGTTGTTGCTTTTGATTTCGCCGATACACGAATTTTTGAGGTGCCGAAAAAGTGGGTCCCAGATTGCATTTGAAAGGTCACGAAAAGTGAAATCGAGGGAAGAATCAATCTCTCGTTATCCTTTTCTAGGTTTTGGGATTGACAAGTCAGAGGGACCTACATTTGGGATCGCGAAGTTGCGAAACCCAAAATATCCTTTCGAGTGTAGGTTGTGGTCATATCAGTGGTCACATGGGTAAGAGTTGGCACTTAGAGTTTGCTTGCACAAGCATAACTCCTAAGGACCTGTGGATAAACACTTGCATGTGGGATATTTCCTATGGGGAAATCAACAAGTCAACCCGACTCATGGAGAGATTAAAGAACGATCCTTAGAACGGGAGGTCGAGAAGAACCTGCTGAGGTAGGGGATCTGCGTCACATATGCAAAATTTACACCCCCATGAAAATGACGTATCAACTAACCACATCGAGGCCCACAAACCTTTTGGTGTTTCATCTTCTGGGGTTATGGTTTTGGATGTTTAGGGTTTTCTCATTGATTATTTTATGTTAAAAGGCCTTTTCGACCTCTTTGTAATCAACTTATTGCAAATGAGCATAGTCGACACATCTCTCTCTTCAGGGTTAAGCTATTACCATTCTAGCTAGTTTGTGTGCTTTGCATTTGACAGTCTTTTGTATTCCATTCATTAATATAATATGAGTTAGTTGTATTATTGTGTTCTTGCAATATCTTTTTTTGTTTCCTGATTAAATATTTGCCTTCATTTCATTCTCAATATAATATGGATCATGTACATTGATCCTATGTAAAGGCAAGCCAAGTGAAATCAAAAATCATATAGTGTAATTATCCAACATTATATACAAAATTGATGTGGGATTATCCAAATAAATCTCAATATGCCCACAATAAATTTTCCAAAACAATGAAACCATGGGTTGACTTGTTTAACCTATTTTAACCAAAATGAATACCCATGTCTCATTACAGCTCCACAATTTTCTTTTTAATTTTCTCAGTGTGTACTTTAATCGTTGTGACCATTTTACATTTCCATAATTTTGATCCCATAACAAAAACTCCCTATTGTATAAAAATACAAACAATCTAATTTTATAACCAAGTATAAATCAAGCTAGAGTGCCTTAAGAAAATGTATGTCAACCCTATAAAAAATCATTCTTGAGGTAAACCAAATATGAAATGAAAACATAAATAAGATTCATAACAATACCAAGATGTCATGTTGATGCATGAGCATTCCTAGTTAAGTAAGTATCTTGCATGCATTTGAATGCATAGATATGTGTGGGATACTTAGAAGCACTTCCAGTTCAAATTTCAATACTTGGGCATGCCTACTTTGTCCTAGGTTTGCATTGTTTAGGCTCTAGACATGCATTTTCCTTAATTGTGGAAATAAGGGCAATTTTATTTCAAGCACAATAGAATGTAGGAGTGTATTCATAGCACAAGATCAAAAGAGATTATAGATTATTAAATGTAGAACTTAGATCATATTTCATAATGTGATTTGAATCTTCAACTTGACCTTGATGTTCACTTTAGTGATGATTGTGTGCATTTTCTTGAAATGTCAAAAACAATGTCACATGGTGGTTTTAAAGGAAAACTTCATGCATTTGGAGATTAGTCAAGGAAACCTAAGACATGGATTTTGAGCCCAACATGGAAAATTATAGAACAGTGTGAACAATTTCTCTATATCATGGATGCAGAAGATTTGGTGTACATTTTTGTAAGTCTTCACAAACTTTGCACATTATGTAAAAAGAGGACAAAAATTGTGTAGTTTTCACAACTTGTAACAATTAAATGGAAAATATCGAAATGTAGAAAGGCGGGGAATGGAAACATGCACATTCTCCCATTTTAATCACTCAATTTGGCTAAGAAATAAACCTTGGGTGTGCATTTTAGTGAAGCAAGGCAATTTTCATCAATTTTAGTGAAAAATACAAAATTTGTTGAGTTGGTAGATTAGATGGGAGCAAAATGAGGTGAATTTGAAAAATATGGGTTTTTTCAGCAATGCGAAAATCTATAGAAATCAAATATCAATTTTTAAAAAGTGGCACTTGTACGAATATTGACATGCATTTTTCTAAGCCCCCTCACACAGATTTATACCATGTATTTACAAAGGGCCTGGATTTTTTGAAAAATTAATGCAAATTTGACATCCTTAGTAAATTTTTGTAAACCTTGAGAATATAAAGGATTTGAATTTGAATTTGAATTTGAATTTGAATACTTAAAATAGTTGAAAATCCAAAATCCAATGAGCATAAGCATAAATATGAAGTTTTTGAATGAACAAAGGGCCTTTGTCTCTCCTTTTGATTTGGGTTTTTGTAGAATTTGTTGTTGTGTTATCTATAAACATGTGCATAGGCTCTTTGAATGTAATTAGGCCCGAAAGCATTGTTCCTTAACTCAATAAAATTGCAAAGATTGTTGTTGAACATTTTTCTTGTGATTTTTTTGTGATAACAAACTATGTGTGTGAATTGTTTATTTACATTAATGCATTTACAAATGTATGGTTTGTTGTGAGTGTTTTTTCTATGTGAGTTTGATTTCTAGGTCCATATACATAGCATCACATATTTTCCAAAAAAAATCCACCTTTGAGATAGAAATCTGCCAACAACTGGTTTTTCACTAATTTTACACTTTTCAGTTTATGCAAGAAACTAGCACTAAAATGAAAATTAAGGTCCATATATGGACTCAAATAATGGTCTAAAAGTTGTTATGGATTCCTCATGAGATACCACAACTTTCTACATCTTTATTATTCATGTATTAATCATTAATTTTTTACAACTTGTAATGTAAAGTTGACTACTTAAAAATAGGGTAAATGCAATCCAAAATTTACAAAAAAATGCACTCATGATGCCAATAAAACATTCTAAAGGTTTATGGATCCTTATTAAACTATATTGTACCTGTCTATCCATGTTGGATAGATAATTAAGCTAGGGATGTTCTTGCATTTTCATTCATGTAGAATTTATCACCTCATAATGCACTAAGAGTTGTGGTCCATGTTGGATAGCTAACTGAGCTTGGGATGCTCTTGCATCATCAATTAGGTAGAATTTGGCATCTCATCATGCACCAAGAGTTGTATTCCAAGATAATAGAAAGGTGTGGAATATCATGGGTCGTCATTTCCAAGTGTCAAAACATAAAGGAAGTGCATATCTAGGCCTTGGTGTGTATTTTTCCAAGGGACAATTGTGTGCATTTTTCTAAGGTAGAACAAGAAAAAACTTTGAAAGTACCATTTTAGCAAACTTTATCTTTCAGAAAATGATATCTTTTGAGAAATTTGGAAATGTAGTGTGATGTAACAACTAAGAGAATATAGAAATAAACTTTATTCTCTCACTTACATTTAATTATTATATCTTTCATTTTACAAGGGATTGTCAGCTTACTGGAAATACTATATTTTTGTAACAATATTGGATTTTTGAGAAATTAATGGAGTTTATAATCCATGGTAATGAATTAAGGGAATTTTTTGACATAATGAATGTGATCAAGTAAGTGACTTCTTAACGAAACTCTACTTCATTAACTATCATAGGAAAAGGGCTTACAATTAGAATGAATAGATAAGTATAAACAATCATTGTTAAAACAACATTAATATATCAAGATAGAAATAAATCAATGTAACAAATAAAATATTATTAAATATTGAATGGTAGAATTAACCATAGATATTACATCAAACAATATATACATATATTAATGAAAAGTAGAATATTTACAACTCCAAATGGGGTGCACTAGTCCTCATCCCTAATCCATAATAATGATGGATGGGGTCCCATTGGTGTGAATCCGATGAAAAGCATATTTCCACATGATGTTGCAAGGTATTATACAAATAGATAAATATTAATGTTGGTCCTACTCTCCATTTACTAGGAGATTAAGTATGATCACTTGAACACGAAGTTGGATTACACCTATTAGGAAAGGTTGGTCATGTATATAAAATTTCCTCCTTAACATCATCATAATCTTCTACAATGAACTCTAGTGAATTATTATTCTTCAGAAGACCAAGAGGTACAAAATCCAATACAATAAGTTCAAAGGTAACCATAAAACTTTCATCTGAGTAAGGAATTTCCACATAAGATTCATTATGTATCATGTTCTGAGACCTTATCTAGTTGAAAAATTAGGATATAAGATGAATAATGTGATATGTACTTGATGTGGTTGCAATACTCCAAGATATGATGACAATGCATTGTGTGTTCCATATTCTATAGAGGCAACTAATCTAGCAGTCACAACTTCGTCATCATCTTTTATTGAAAAAAGTTAGGAAGTGGTGTGTTTATAATCATTCGTAGAAATAAAATGGCAAAAAAAACTATCCCTTTTGAGTGCTCATGCTACATCTTTTAATAGATCTCACAGTAAAGAAAACATTAAAAATTCCTACAACAAAATGATGATAGCATTATACAGTATAAAGAAAATATATATATATATAAGCTTTGAGCAAGATAATACAAGGGACACACACACACACATGCATACTCACCATCAATGATTTAAGTTAGTATTAGTAAACCGTTTTTTGTGTAAAACACCTCATGTGGATGCAAATTCACACCTTTAGGAATATGGTGGCCTCTACTAATAATATCCACATAAATTTCAAATATTCTTACCCAGCAAAATGTTTCACTAATGGAAACCTCTACTAAAGAATCCAACACTTCCACGGGACATAAAATTTTCAATCACTCATATTCAAACATACTAGGCAAGTTTCCATAATAAATACATACATGCATCCTTGCCTTTATGGTAAAATCAAATGGATTTGTGTTGTGCACCAAAATCCCATCCATTTGAATGAATTTATTTCTACCAATCTTGAAAAAAATGACCATCTCTTAATAACGGAGTCACATCTCAACAAAATCCCGTACAAAACCCTCACTTCATGACTATAGCAAAAAGCATTATGATATACATATGACCCACTTGAATACAACTATGATTTAATTTCAATTAATGAAGGATGTTGCAACATAAGCTTGCCACCTTCATTTACATACACCATATCAGAACAAGAAAACTTCATTCATATTATGTGTCCATGTGTCATTCCTATCGACATTGTAAAGAATTAGATCATTACCACAAGGATCCAATCATGTCAACTCTATTTTTCCATATGGGAGTTATTAATAGCTTTGAAAATAATGACCGCTTCTAAACTATTTTTTCCTTTAAGAAGAGTAATTGTTTCTAAGTTTGGAACATTTCCCCTGACACACTACATAGTTTAACAACATCGAAATTGATAAAGTATTTCACTATAATTGGGTTGGATATAAAAACCATTACCAATAGATGCAATATCATCACTCCAACAATATTTTTTAGCAATTCTACATAAGTGTCATGGATTTTGTAATATAAATAATTGTCACTTCATTTCTAGTCACTTTTCTCATCTAGCATCCTCTTTAGTGAGGATTCAAAAATATTCTTCCACAAATTTCGAAGAAAGGAATTATATTATTTATGTGACAATGGATTAAGGTCTATATTGTCCATGATTAAATCTATTAAAAATATATATATATGCAATCATGACAAGAGCCCAAATGAGCTACATAGGTTACACACAATATCTTTGAATTGGGAAGCAATAGTGAAAACATGAGTCTATATATATGCATAATATAAATATTAAATAATATCTAACCTTTAGTGAGAACCTTTGATTTATTATCTCCTTGAAACTAGGGTTTTAAATTTTCATTTAGAACAAGATTGATGCTCCTAACATAGTTATGCATCAAGTTATTATGTATTGTGCATTTACAGTGTTTGATAAATAACTCTTATACCCTACTTATAAACAAAAAATGCACAACAAAAAATAGAAAACAAAAGTAATAAGCCTTATTAGAATATAACATGAAAAATCATGGATTCTCGACACTTTCATTGATTAAACTTCAAGAAACTTGGATAAAGGTCCTTGGAAATCATTTTAGATTAACTAATGAAAATTGTATCCTTCTAAATACTTGAAACAATAATCAATTATACGTAGAATATTAACAAAACATAAATTGATGGATTAAATCCAATGATATTTCTACAAGTTATCTCTATATTTTTTTATTAAGAAACTCTTTACCACATGTACCTTCAATCCCATGGGGCCGTAGGGAATATTTGGAACATTTCATAAAGATCCTCCTTTAAAATCTAAGAAAATAAATGACCATGGAATCATTTTTAACTTGCAATATTTTCCACAATATCATGAATATATGTCTTATAAACAACTATCAATATCAAGTACCTTCAATAACTAATGGAACCAAACATAAATACAATCAAGTCTAAAACAAAATATATTTTCCAAAATATATAGCTTGGGAAAATAAAAAATAAATAAATAAAATCTTTATACTGGTGGATCACCATTATTTTCATTCAGAATATTTCCATGCCATTCAATTTGATTTAACCAAGGATCATATTTGATATGATTGGATCGGTGTTTTTTTATGTAGGTAATCTAACCCAGTTTGTTAAAATGGTTCTCTCGTAGTGTTCCTAATGTTCATTCAAGTTGGACATTGGACCTAATTTTATCATAGGGTTCTCTTGCTAGTTTTTCTCAAGAAGGACATCAACCTAGTATATTCATAGGGTTGTCTTGAAGATTTCATTCAAGCAAGGAAAGTGGCTTGGTTTGATCACATGTTTCAAGTAAATCCAAAATGATGAATAAAGGAAGGATTTTCCAAATGTTAACCGACTTTCATAAAAATTTCAAAATGGTGAGTTAACCCCACATCATTTATCATGCAAAATACGTTAACCCCACATTTTTTCTTATGCAAACAGAAAAGATTTCCAAGGGAAGTAGGAGTTTGATTTATTATGTGATTATCCTTTCTAGTTACCTCTTAATTAACTCTTAATTTGCTTCTTATTTAGGTACATTTTAGGGGTGGTAATTTCTTATTAGCATGCATGGGTGCTCTATATCTAGATTGATGGTATAGATATGATTCCAAGTACATCTTTTTCCATAACTTGTGCCACTAAATATTCCCTGAAGGATCCCAACATCCTCTTCATGTTGGAAAATTCCTCTTTGTAATGATTGGTTACACCCCTATCCAACTATTCAAAATCTCACAATGGTAGCTAACTGTCAGGTAACTAAGAAATCATCTCACTTCTATMTCCAAATATTCTCACAGCACTCTCTCACTTGACACCCCTATCCAACTAAAACCTCCATCAAGAAATATCCTTGYAAACCCTAGCTAATGTATCCAAATCAAAGTTTCTAACTCTGCACCACAAATCCCTTTCAAATATTCTTCCTCCGAGATGATTGAGAAAATAACCATGTTTCATTATCACTCTTCATAACCATCGTCATACCCCTTTCATACAATATTAACTAATTAATCATCCTCTACTACACATGCATGTTTGATCTTTGGCATTAAAGAAGTCTCCCAACCATATGACACCCAATAGCTCAATTGGAAATCAAAATCGATGTCTCCAACCCAATAAAATATTTATCCAATAGATAGAACACTTCGACTCGTTCATCATTTTATTGACCGACTTTAATCTAGAGTTACAATTGTTAATAATGGGATTTATTCTTATCTTTCAAACTTGCAAAGTTGGCTTTCTCTGTTACAAGATTCTACATTGAAACCCCTCGAAAATCCTAAACATGACTTCAAGGAACTTAGGTAAACTCCCCCTTGTCGAACTCCTCGATCTCCTAAAAATTACTACATCAACACCCTGTACATCTCCTAATCTTTCTCTCAAAAATGAGAAAATGATCCCCCATAGTAGAAGCAATTCCCAAAATTTCTATCGAAGGACATAATGAGGTCACTGAAGTGACACCTTGATGTCAAAACCTCTCACAATCCTCATTCCTATGTGACATATCCTCACAATATTATTAATCATACTCGTACACCTACTCTACCCCTCTTTTGATTGTCTAGATTATGTACATTGCTACCAATACATGCTTGAATGGAATGGCCAACTTAGAAATATCCAAGATGCCCACCCATGGGATGATGATGTCATTGTTATCTATGCTATGCACAATTTCATGGGTATATTGCATCCCTAGTGAGGAAAATAGACTACTGAAATCAAAGTGACCTACACTTCTATTGATTTCTTAATCCAAACCCTCATCAATGAGTTCATTCCTAATGAAGGCTACATGAATGAAATCATTTTTCAAATATGTGATGAATCTACAATCGTGTGACAATAACCTTTTTACTAAATATGTCACAGCTTATGAAGGATACTTATATTCTCCAATTTATCAATTTTTTATCCTTGCAATTAAAAAATTCCTCAAAGGTTTTCCCTTTCCCATTGAAGAAAATTCTAACCGCATGTATGACATGCAAGGAAAGGCTACTCAATATGTCTAGTGGAAAAATATTGTCAATGATTTATAAATTTATATTGTAGAGTTATCATTCAATGAAAAATTATTTCTAAGATACAAAAAGGGAAGTTTAAAACCTCTTATTGTAAATCCTTGGTCTTGCTTCTAATTTTGGTTGTCATTATTCAAAGAAAGATAAAAAATAAAAAAACACAAACACTCTTATTAAAAAACACTAACCTTTTCTCCACTGATTTGATTCATTCAGACTCAGGAAGTCTCTGGATTCTTCCTGTCGGCAAGGAAATTACTATTTTAAACTCCACTTTGAAAAGTGTCTCATAAGGAACGATGAATGTTTCCTCTACATAAAGAAAGGACATTTCATTTAAAAATGTCTTAGCAAAGTTTCTAAAGTCCAATTCTTCTATGAATATTTGGCCAACCAATATTCATGGGATTATGTTGAGCATGATCATGAACTAGATGGTGAATGTTATTATCTTTATTCAAATACTAACTCAAATACATATGCAGAGGACATTGTTGAAGACACAAATTTTCAACTTGCAGACTCTAGGAATCCTTTCCCTTAGAAAAGAAAAATATAATCCTCGCTAGATTTTCAATGACTAGATAAATCATTGCCATAATTATACACCTCTATATCATACCACATTAGTAGATTGTGCATGCTTAGTTTCATCCACCCCTGTGGTATCCCCCAACCAGCCTCCATCTCAAGAGAAGATTGGATCATAGAATCGTCTTGATCCACATACTATCAAAATTACTAAGGGTGTGTGCATATCAAGTACTACACAGTTTGAAAATCACTTTCCATATACTTTCACTTTTTTTGTTGATACCAAATTTTCTCACAATGTTGCAAAGAAACTAGCCAACCCCCAAGCCTATAGTAAAATGTTTCTTTCTCCTCACACTAGTTATAGCCTCCAAAATCAAAGTGCCAAGTGTAAATATTATGCACCCACTATTATATAAAAAATTATTAACGAGTTGTATCATATTTATTTATATTAGTACCTTCAAATAAATGAAGATAATATTCTTGAACAACCATTCCTCTTTCCCCTTATGAAAATGTATGTTACTCCTACCCATATCATCTTCAAAACCCCCACTTATAAATAAGTGATTCCTCTTCTCTCAACTTCATCTAAAATTTTGTTTCAAGTATAACAACCATCCCTCTTCGAGGATATGTTCTATAAAAATTTCTTAACCACTTGTATTATATATATTTCTATTAGTACCTTCAAACAAATGAAGATAATATTCTTGAACAACAATTTCTATCTCCCCTTATGAAAATGTATGTTACCCTGATGCATATAATCTTCAAAACCTCCACTTATAAATAAGTGATTCCTCTTATCCCAACGTCATATAAAAAAAAAATTCAAGTTTAAAAACCACCCCTCTTCGAGGATCTTTCATCTATCCAAGCTCATGATGATACCCTCCAACAATCCAAATTTAACATGACTATCACTTATCATGCCTCACTTCTCCATCCAACCACTAATAAACTCTTTTTTTGGTTCCTAAAAAACCCATTATTACTAAGATTCATAAAAATTACCATAGCATCATCCTTTATAATTATAGTCTAAATCAATGCAAGAGCACCACATTAATTTACTTTGTAATTCATCTATGTAGTGCCTCATGTTTTGCATATTCATCCAAGATTGGTGAACCCGACAAGAATAGATCTAGATACTACATTGATATTTTTGGGATGGTATTTTACAATGGCATTAGATGTGGTATCTATATTGGCTATTTACTTATTTACTTATGCAATATCAGTCACCATGTTTCCATGCATGTTATTTATGTGTTTATTATCATGTTTTGTAAAGTCACTAATATAATGTGTTGAAAAGATGTTTTCTAGTATTACACAATGTATATGTCATGATGAATGGCACATAATACTATTACACAATGCATATATCATGATGAGTGACACATATAGGATCCATTGTTTTACTTAGATGGATTATGATTGTGTTGGCACATAATGATATAAGGAACATGTGTTAGAAATGGTAACATTATGTTACACATGATGGCATGTGGTTTTATGCTACTCGTGATGATGTTATGTTACTTATGATGGCATGTAGTTGATAGAAAAAAAATTATGATACCTATGATGATGTTATGTTACTTATCATGACATGTAGTTTATAGCATGTGATGTTATTATAGTTGCATTTTGGCCATAGGTGGTAACTTCATAAGGATATGATACATTTTATTAATACTGCTTTGATCACATGATGTAAGTGGGATTTGGATAGCAAAGCCACTCCATTGGCATGGAGGGATAGTTTAATAAAGATGTTGTGAGAGCCCATACACATGATAGAAATATCTATACATAAGCAGTGTTTTATAGATTGGGAACAAACTCAATCATTAATTTTATACCATCAGTTATTTTACCTTGTGGGATGCCAAAAGTATCGAAAATGGATAGATTTATACTCATCAAAGTTGTGATGATGAAATTTTGATGTTTGGGGAAAAGTTCCTAGTGAGGGGGATGGGGCCATCCTTTCAAGGTTCMTGGGGGTAAGCATAACTTCCAAATGTCTAGGGTTAGTGTACCTTTCAAGATGAACCCTAGGGGCCAAAAAGGCTGCAAATATCAGTAGAGCCAAAGTGCCCCAATGTTGAAATTTGAAGAGATGGMTAGATTTATACTCATTCACAAAGTTATGATGATGYAATTTTGATGCCTACTATAGTGACACCATCATGGGTGTAATGACCCCACAATTACGACAACAAGCGATGTACAACAGGTCAATTTTTTTTTCTTTTAGTGTTGCTTTAGGGAAAATAAAACATCAATGAGAGCGACATCATCGACACATCAATCACATAGTTAACGAACAACAATAATGCATTAACAATCGAATACTAAACCATGCCAACACATCATCACTGTGTACCACGAAACACATTTTGATGGATTAACACATTAATTAACAGCATCAACAATCACCCATTTCATCAGTCCATAAATCCTAAAATCATTACCAAGGCGCAGGGGTAACCATCATCGTATCAAGCATATGTCAATATTAATTAATCATTGCACATGTGAGTAAACAGTTCCAGAACATTCCCAAGCTAACTTAAGTAATGAGTGAGAGAGAACTAGTTACTATTCAATCATGCCACATCATAAATTAAGGCGCAGTGTAGTCCACACAATTCGACAATTATTCCATGGTGCATGAGAACTAAAATGTCTAAACGATCATTCCTTACCATACGTTTTTCATGGCACAAACGGTGATTAACCAACCCCTTCATTCATTGACCTTTCATCTCATGCAACAAGTAAAATCTAAACAATCACAAACGTCATTCAATGCACACATACAATCTCAAACTCTTAATTATACATGCATTATCCATTCCATGTGCGCAAAAACCCACTATTAATCACCACTAAAACCAAGGCGGGTGAAGTCTAAGAATATATCCCAATAAGTCCTTATACTAGAATCTCGTCGCACCAGAAGTCTAATGACCCAACAACCATCCTTACCTTAAATTCCGATGCGTGCAAAAATAAACTCAATCTAAGCGAACATGCATCCACGTCATTTATCATGCATGTTGGAACACATTTAAAATTATAAGCATGAAGCTTTACACTATTCTTTTTACTTCATCTCAAAATTCGATCTCCAAGTGATAAATCATTTCTTTTTTTAACCTTGAGGTGTACACGAGGTCCACCGTCAATCCAATTCTCCCATCGATCGAATGATCCCTTTTTCCCGAACATTTTGGAGCTGACTGAATGTTAAGAAGGTCAAGCCTCTAGAGACTGCTTCAAAGTTTTGGGCTTCAGAGTTTCACGCTTTGGACATTTCACCATATAGAAAATCCAAAGTCTCGATATCCGAAAAGTGTTCAAAGGGTCTTAGTCATCGTACATGTATACCTTCCTAAGCTTTGACACATAATTACGAGTAGTGGCTTGTTGAAGCATCCATAAAGTTAATTTGTCGATACATGAAATGATAAATACCTAAAAAGAAACTAATACCCAAACAAAAAATCAAATAGTAATTTCACGCTTTCAGAGTTCGGGCATTCGCCATCTATCATATTCTAAATTCACGAAACTCGAACTCCCGAAATGCCTTAAGAGTTAAGCAGGGTTAATTAACTATCAAATACAATTAGCAAATAATTAATCCCTACATGATTTCAAGTTTCGGAAATCATATCTCGAGCTATTATCGGATATCCTAAGGTTTGAAAGCCTGAAAAGAATTAAGGTTAAACATAATTAGTTAACGGGTTAAACACTATTATCTCGTGTTAATTTTTCGTTGAATCGTAGTTCGGGTAAATTCAAATCTCATCTATACAACCTCCCGATCGCGAACCACCAAACATTAATGGAATTAATAACAGATCTATGGCAATGATTCCAAATAAGATCGCAGATCACTACCTAAATATTTTCATTAAGGAAAGTGAATACATCGTCAGTAAAGGTATTTATAAAATCGATACAATTAAGGTGAATAATGATGTTGGAGTTTGAATTATAATAGCAAGCTCGCAGAAAAGAAAGTTTGAGAAAAATAAGAAGTTTGCGCATTTCCTGTAACAGGTAACAGAGTTATGAGCTTGTGATATCATGGCTCCATGAAAAACAGCTAAAGCGGTTGGTGAAAGCTCAAGCCTGAACATCGAAGTCCTCTCAAACACTTCACCCAGAACCATAGATACTGTGAAAACCGAGACACGGGTATTGATATTCTACAATACGAATTGATCAACTGCCCAGATGATTCGGGCGACGAAATGATTGAAACCCAGGCTACAAGATACAAATATGTTTCTCAATCATATTTGCATAAAATAGAAACGCGACTTAGGCTCGTTCCTTATAATGATATGATTGGTTGGGTGCTGGAGAATGTTGACATCTCAACCAGGAGCATATGCAATTCAAAAAAAGTTGTAGTTGGGTCTTTCCGACCAGAGCATCTCTAGGTAATGTACAAATTATCCTAAGTTCCCAATTACATTTATAATGCCACTTTCCTAATGGACTTTGACAAAAAAGAATGCGCACAATATGGAAAGAACTTACTTTACTTGATCAAGGATTGGTATTCACATCCTAAGAAATTTAGAGCAACACCCATGGAATATATGTTGTTTCATCATTAGAACCTCACATGATGTATGTATCCATGATGTTATGTAGACTTTTCGAGAAGGAAAACTCTTCTTATTTCTTATTACCATGGGTACCAATCATGCATACAATAGCATAGGGGTATTCCTTCGATTGGGCCAAAATATTATGGAACAATTTGGTCAGGGAAATCACAAAATATCAGTCATTGAAAGCCAAAGGGAAATCTACCCCATTTTACATGTCGACATACATTATGGATGTCGTTTGTTTTATGACGTTATTTTCTTTGATGGGTTGGAGTTGGACTTCGACCAGTGTTGAACCAATACATTTCTATCACTCCAAGGTGTGGGAGGATAAAGAAAAATATTTCTTCCACGAAATATGCAACTATGTGGTGCTGTCGATGCATATCACTATATACGGTTTCCCACCTCCCAGGATTTCAAACAAGATAGTGACCAACCTAGGAAAAATAGCGGATTGGTACATTGAGGAACATTTCTCTTACATCAGGGTTTTTGGATGTTTTGTTCCTCTGCATGCCTTACCAAAGTTTCTACCAAATCTATTGGTGTGATGAGACGTAGCACATCAAATTGTGCTAGGGGGAATTAGTAAAGAACTAAAGGCAGCGCAGAAAAAGATATGGCCCACCTTTCCTTTGCAGGTTGGTATGTTCTCACTGTTAGATTTCATCCACTCAAAGGTAGAGGTTGAGGCCCTAGAAGACATTAAGCTTGTTAATATTGAATTCAAGAAACATGATCCCCAAAAGATCATGGGAAATCACATGGATATTTACAATCTAAAGTGATATGAGCATGAAGATTCCCCACAGGATGAGATATTCTGAGGAGCAAGATCTTATTAGGAAGTGTTGAGCCGAGTTCAAACTCTGGCTCCACACAAATTAGTCGAGTTCTATAATTTTCAAAGACACCAAAGAAATAGTTTGCCTAAAGTCTTACAGAGAGAAGCCCTGACATCTCCAGCTACATAGGAAGTTGTGACCTAGAGTTTAGAAACAGGAAGCTCCAATGAACAGGACACTCAAGGAAATTCGGAAAAAACTGAGGTCTTGACACAGAAGGGGGGCATTGCATTGACAAATACACCAGATGATCAAACAAAATCTCAAGTTGAAGCTTTGATCAAAAAAAGGGGCAAGAAAAATCACCGTCCACACCAGAAAAATCAGCTACTAACACAGCAGGGCAACAGCCATCCACTGAGATAGGCATCCCTATCAATTCGGTCACACCTTTGCAGTCCAGTCAGGGGAACCCAAATTCTAAAGTCGTATTTATAGAAGACCTTACTCCTATTTTGGTTGAATAAATTTTCCCCCTCTGACTTCTTCTTCAGCAGGAAGAGGAGGGCTATAGTAAAAAGAGAAACGCACCAAAAGGAGGGCACAATTGTCAAGAGGAATAGGGTGCTATATGATGGAAAATCCTTAGAGGAGGCAAAAATTTCCACGAAAATTGCAAGATCATTGGGAGCTTTTGTCGCGGAAAATCAGTATTCATATAGGAATCTAGCAGAACAATTGAAACAGAATAATATGTTAGTGAGATAGTTGCAGAAACAAATAAATACTATGGAACAGAGTGTGAGAAATGAGATGAATAAGGGTTTTGAGCAGATCAAAGCCTATGACAGACACGAAATTCAGCAACTCAAAATTAGTCTTGATGAAATGCATAAAAATTCACAGGCAAGTAGAGAACTAGCCATTCAACAAGGAGAGTTGGTCAAACAACTGCAGGCTAAAATAAACTTGACTGAGAACATGGTAGTGGATATGGTGGTTTTCCAAGCCCAGGCATTGGAGCTGCACGAGAAGATGGAATCATCCCAGCAAAACCTTTTTACTAAAGTAGAAGTTGTTCAAAACTATTATCGGGTAGCAAACCATTCTTTAAATAATATTTACATAAAGGAGAGAGGCCAATGAAGCGTGATCTAACTTCTAGAAGGCCATTTTATCAGTAGAAAAATATGAAGTGGCTAGGGTCTCTTGGTTGTCTCCTTCAGAGAAAACCCGAGGTGACATAATACTAAAGACCTGGGAGGCAAATCTGGCTGAAAGAAAAATATTAGCCATGGAAGTAAATACAGCTTGTGAAGAAGCATTGTCTTCACTCGACAAAGAGTCATTGGACGTTGAAGGATATAGTATCTTTGAGGCCCTAGGGAAAATTGATATAGTAAAAAATCAACTTAATTCCAAGACAAGCATGGAATAAGCCCAGACGACAATCCCGCAATTGAAACAAGTTGACCTTATCCAGATTAATCAGTGGATAGTCAATCCTAGTTTATAGCTACATGCTATATCTTCGGAAGCAAGTAAAATGTAGGATAAGTTGCCTCATATAGAAAAGAAGATATATACTTTCGAGGCGAAGGACACAACAGAACCTTCCAGGTTAGTGGTACAATTCGTAGGAAGAGGTGTTCAGTGTGTCGAACAAGGGAAATCCAGCACATGTGGAAACAAATGAGACAACGTGTGCATACCATTTACACAGGTCATGATTAGAGGCCAGATTTTTCTGAGCTGGAGGACAAGAAGAAGAAACATTTTTGCCAACAGGCGAAGATACAGAGAAGATGCAAATGAAACTCTTCAAATTTTACATATTGTAATATTTATTGTTTTTGAATTATGAGAATTCCAACCACTTAGGGTTGAGATCATTTTTGTATAAATTCATAGTTTGAGGACTTAACACAAGCTGCTTCTTGTTGGATGTAATAAAGAAAACTCTCCTTTTGTGAGAATTAATATAAGTGCAGACAGAGATTCCAACCTTTGTGCAGTTTGAGTTATGTGTTTCTCTTGTATCTCATAATTATAGCTTTCTTTATGTCATTCCTTGATAAGTGAGTGGTTGCAATTTAGTACTACTACTACTGTGGTCACATTTTATCGGTTGTTTGATAAGCAAGCAGTTTTTCCTCTGTATTTTCTATAAGTAAATACAATACCTGTGAGATACTTTGATAATTGTATCTCATATCCTTTCAAGGGTGCATTCTTTATTTTGTTCTACTATGAACAAGGTAAGATTCATCTTGCATTGATGCCTCATTTTGTTTAACAGTTTTGCAAGTTTCCCCCCACATCATTTGATTTTATAAATCGACTCAGACGACAAAATACAGCCTATGTCCTATTTTGTCATTAATTTCATTTGAGGATTAATTCTTATATAACTAACGGAAAAAAAAGCACATTTCAAAACATTCTTTTATATTCATGATGCCTAACATTATTCTTTGACCCTTAAGGATAATCTTAGGAACAATATCTTTTTGGTGTCATTGTCGGGGACGGAGAAACGAAGTTATTTTTCCCTAGGAGAACAACATGGTAAGTTTCTCTCTTTTATAGTGAACAAAGATTGAATACAATAATAAGGCTAATTTGTATCTTTCACTTGGCGACTCCACTAGAGATCAACTGGCATTCAGTCAAAAGAATACCAAGAAGAACCCAGACGAGCAGCAGAATACGCCCATATCTGATCCCGAAAGGTTTTTAAAACCCAAGGGATAGCTCAAGTCCACTACCTCATCTTAAGTAAGAAGTACCAACCCAAAATAACTCAATTCAATACTAAGGTTCCAGTCGAAATATTAATTCCTGAAGAAAATTTTAAACAAACTCTTTATGCGGAGACCTCAACTAGCTAAACCGCAATAAAGATTGAGATTAACCCATTCTATACTCAAAACAATCTGAATAAAAGATCCCCGTCTCTACATGTTATCGTTACTTTTCTGGCTACCCCGTCCTCACCCGAAACCAAGGTTTTTGTTCTCAAAAACCTTGAGGAGTGCACCTTATACCCCAATTTGTCTCATGTTGGTTCACCTATATGTACATATTCTAAGTCTGAAGAAGCTATACCATGTTTCCCGTTCCCTCCTCTTCTAGACTTCACATATTATAATGACCAATTCCCATTTTATCCTTCACTACACCCCAAGGAAGTTGAAAAGTCACCGCTTTGATCCCTAGCAGTTTACAAAAACCCTCTCTTTAAATCCCGAAGTTCATCCCCTCGACTTCAAATGGTTTTTGTTGGAGAAGGTGGCGCTGGAGGTTGCGCT
>ML817116.1:0-22372 GCA_009831015.1 Picea engelmannii | reverse complement strand
TCCAATGCATCTTGATCTTCAGCTTTCAGCAAGGTAACTCCATCTTCGACAATCTCTAAGCATTCATGACAGCTCAGAAAAACTTTCATCTTGGATACCCAAGTGTTATGATTCAACTCGTTCAAAACAGGTGCTTGCATGAGAGCCTGGTTGCTCATGCTGGCCATTTTCTGCTCAAAAAATATATATCGGCGGCTCCTTCTTCCTATGCACGATACTGTGGCCTAAATCTAGGCTAAAAAAAAACTCTCTCTTTTCTTTAATGGTGTAAGAAAAGATTTAACGGATTTTCTATATTTTCTGAGTTTTTATATGCTGAAACGAATTGCACAGAAAAAAAAAAAAACAGATTTGCAATTCTTACAGAGCTTGCTGGAAAAACGTTTTGCAATTTGGCAAGCTGGACAGAGGCTGGATCTGCAGCCTGCTCTGATACCATGAAGAATAAATCTACGGAAACAGAAACCGAATTGACAGAACAGAGAAACGAAATTAACAGGAACCGCAGAACAGAATTGCATAAAACGCACACACCACAGATCTCATTATTGAATAGATAAAAAGAATTACATGCAAAGGGAATGCTTCGTAAACAACGAAGCGTCTAACAGCTCACTCAACTCAGCGATGAAAACGATGAATCCAAACAATTGAAAGTTAACTAGTTAACTGAGTGATTGCTCAACTTATTCGTTTAACAATTTCCTCTTCATAACTTCCTTGTATTTTTTAATGCATCCGTTAACCTGTTTACCTTTTAACATTTACCTAATCATATTAAGAAATTACTGTAACACTATATGATTGCCACGTTTAAATAATTAAACTTTGGATTTAGCACGCTGGCTGTAGACGCTCATTTTCTAGTTGTGCGTTTCATTTTCTGTCCGCGTCTTTCGGCGTTCATCAGCCACGGTTTTGAGTGGCTGTGATAGTCTAGACAAAACTACGAATTCCTTACAGAAAATGAAATCTATCTCGAGCATTACTATAATCAAAAAACAGTCCTGGACTTATTGAATCTTCGTTGCATGAATGTTTATGTGCCACCTCAGAGTCTGGGCAAGGGAGTGAGAGACACTGACTACGGGCCTGTGGGACACGGATAATTGTTCTCCAAAAATACTAAAGCAAGGTACTACGATAAAGGGTGGTTAAGGTGAGCGAGAGCAGGAAAACTGACTTTGGTTTTAGTCTTTTACGTTCAAGGCGTAGAAATTGAAGGGAAATGGAGGGTTCTATCTACAGGCGACCAGGTTGACTCCAATGATGGTTTGGCAATAATTGTTTTTACAATAATCCATCCCACACCAGTGAGTAATCTAGTCATTCGAAAAGGATTAGACAGAGTAATAAACCAATCAAAATTTGTTGCAGGATATCCCTTCAGAGGAGGGTCCTAACAAGAGTTTAAAGATTTATTCGGGAGTGCTACAGTAATCTGATAAAAAAAAAAAAAAAATACGAAACCATAAGGAAGTTCCGTTAAGAATTATTACCACCCAACTGCAAGCAGATGGTCCCCGCAATAAACTACTCCTCTTTTCTTACCTACTCTTAAGCTTGTGATAGCATACTTCGCGAAGACATCTAAGCGAACAGTTATAACTCAATGAATTCAGTCATGAACCGAAGTAAATGTCACAATGGATTTAATAGACTTGAAATAATAATAAAATGTAATCTCTTAGATTCATTAGCATGTAGCAACTCTATGAGTTCAGGCCTGAACACAAGTAAATTTCACACTAGATTTAATCGAAATTATAATATAAATAAAATACAGTCCCTTAGATTCATCAACATTTAGCCACTCAACAAATTCATACATGAACGGAAGTAATTTCACCGTGGATTCAACATAAATGAAATAATAATAAAATAAAATACAGTCTCTTAGATTCATTAGCATTTAGCCACTCAACAAATTCAGACATGAACAGAAGTAATTTCACCATGGAATCAACAGAACTGAAATAATAATAAAATAAAATACAGTCTCTTAGATTCATTAGCATTTAACGATCAATCGTCTTAATAGTTGAAATTTAATAATTAATACAAAAGATCTGAATTTCATTAGTATACTACATCCATTAGTAAAATTGAACTGTAATTTCATACAAAAGGAATCTAAGTGATAATTGTACTAAATATTGTGTATTGATGATTGATACGGATGGATATTCATCTATTTGAACCATCCTCTTCTCCCTTGCTTGCTAACCGATGGAATTCATCAGTACCTCCCAGCCAACGTTAGGGGTACTTTTCTTCCCCATGAGCCCCCCGAGCCGCAAAGGGGCCACGCGCACCAGAACCAAAGAAAAGTCTAGCTCTGAGCTTGCCTCGCAAGGTCGAGCTACCACTCCCTTTTTCTAGTTGGGCATCCCAACTCCCACAAGAAAAATTAGTCAAGAAAAATTGCGTACCGGTCATGATCTATACCCCTCCTCCGCCATCCTTTTTAAAGATTTTTCTTAGTGATTAGTTTCACAAACCCTCATTAGATTCTTTTTAATAAATTTAATTAGGATAAACCTCCCCCATACACATGTTACCCAATCCCTTAGTTGCACCAGAAATTAATTAATTAATTAATTCAATTTTGCCTATTTCCCTCACCCACCTAAAAGCGTTCCTAAAAACGTTCATTAGTTTCTCTTTATTCCCTTAGATTTCTTAAATGAGTGATGCAATACTTAAATCCTAGTCGATTTCAAAATTATAAGGTTCCAAAGGCTAGATTCCGTACTAATTTAGACATTCCCCTTTTCTTTAAGTTCTCATTTTTATCTAAGTTCAGAATTAGCGGTTTAGACATAAACAACAATTTACCCTTTTAATAATTTAATCCTTCATTAAAATTTCACTTTAATTATTAATGTTTGAATTTTCTTTACCCCCTTCTTGTTACATGTCCATTTAGTTTTTTTTTTTTTTGTTCAATGTTCTACTTAGACCTAGGTTTTAAATTCACTAGCTTGGGCGACAATTTTTAAGGGAAAAAAAAGTGTTATTAAACTTTATTCATACCATCATTCATTTCAAGTCCAGACAGGTCCTAAGGAGGCATAGTTTTCTAGGTACTAGGTTTATTAAATTGTCAGATTTAAAATCGCGATGTTCCCTTCAAGACGCACTACGTTCTCCAAGGGTTCCACTCGCTTGCATTCCTGTTTTATTTGTGTGACGTGCCCTTCAAGACACACTATGTGTTCTGAGGGTGCCACTCGCCTTTTGATTGATTTTGGTAGACGCCAAACCCCTGGAGTCAATACTGTGTCAGGTGACCTTGTGGGAGACTAAGGGCCTCTAAGGAACAAGGACCCTGCCTTATTGCACGCCCCTAAGAATCATCGTGAGCGACTATCTCAGTCTACCCTCACGGCATCGTGGATCTCTCGAACTAGGTAATCGTTAACCTACAGTTCAAGTCATTGTAGGAGTGTTAGTAGCCTGTGGCAAGGCTACTACCACACCTCTCCCTCAATATCTTTGGTTGTCATGCATGGCCCCTTTACTCCTAATGTGAGTCTTCTTAGCAAGTTATCGTCATCTTGCATCCATCAACGAAACGTGCCAGCGATAACAATCAACATCATAATATCTAGTCATATGTCGCATATGTAATATCAAAACATTCAAACCATAACCATCCACTCCCTGACTCAATCTGGAGTCCAAGGAGATCCATCGATGCCATCGGCATCTTCAAACGTCCAAAGTCCTACACACTTGGGAAAACCAGTCAATAGCACATGTCGATATAAATAACATAAAATAATGTATCATCAAATCCAAAAACATCATCATGCTCCATAATCGAATCATTCAATCATATAGTGAACTGGATCACTTGCACACAAGTTTCCACAATAATAAGTCACATCGGGTGCGCGCAAGAGTGGGATGTTAAATACACCCCCTCTTGTTTTAAACTTCGTCCTGAAGTTTCACAATATACAAATACAAAAATAAAGTATCTGACAATATCTAAATGTCTAATTATCAACAAAGGGAAACTGATGACGCATCTCATATGTGTCCTCCCAGGTAGCTGAGTGTGGACTATAATTGTCCTATTGAACCTTGACTTGACAGTTCGACGTTGTAGTTGTCGAATGCGATGGTCCAGAAAGCGGATTGGCTCCGCCGTGAGCGCACCCTCGCCCAACATCCACCAATAACTTAGTCAATATCATGTGTAGGATTATTGACCTAAAGTCACATATGGGCACAAGATAAACATCGTGCAATGCCTCAAAGAATGAGGCACGACTAGCCACTAGGCCCTTCATAATTATGGTCAACGTGATGCGCATCGGCAAACCCTTATGTTGATCCTGCGCTTCTTCCATCCCCTTTTGTATCGTTTGTAATTGTTCTTTCAATTCTTGGATTGCTTCTGGTCCTACCATGACCCCATCCTCGAGTCGATCCCAACTCAAAGGCGTCTGACACAGTCACCCATAAAGAAACTCAAATGGCACCATCTTAACGGTACCTTGATGGTTGTTGTTACAAGAAATATCGACCAACGGCAAGAACTATTCCCAACGTTTCTGTTGGTCCCAACATACACATACACAACACAACCTTCCAAATTTGGTTTGTTCCTTCGTTCAGCCTGTCTATCTCAAGGACGTGTTGCACTAAGGTTCAGTGGTGTTCCCAAGGCCTTTTGGAAAAAACGTCCAAAATTGTCTTGTAAACATCGATCCTCGATCAGATATGATCCTTTGGTACGTCTAGTAGTCTCAATATCTCGTTGATACAAACTAGCTACATCGGGCGCCTGATGCGTCTTATGCATAGGGTCAAAATGTGAACTCTTCGTCAGAGTGTCAACTATCATGGAATTCGAGTCGTGCCTCCTTGCTGTCAGTGGAAATTTCCCCAATGAATTTCATCGAAATGACCTCCCATTTTGATTCTAGAATAGCGTGTGGTCGTAGAAATCATATCGGGTGTCTATGTTCAGTATTCATCTGATGGCCTTCTAGACATATTTACACACAGTTGATTATGTTCGCCTTTATCCCTTCAGAATAATAAGGGATTAAGGTATGTCCTCATCTTCATGACTCCTTGGTGAGACATGTACATTGCTCTATGAGCTTCGCAAGAGATCAAACTTCTCAATTCGTCGTCGGGTTGTAAGTAAAATTGGTTATTATATCTCAAGATATGTCATTGTCCACAATGTATCCCTCAACTTTGGTACCAACATGGGGTCTTTCCCGAAAAATTCCTTACCCTCTTATACCAGTTGACATCGCGTTGTAGTGAGAATCCCTTCACGTAGATTCGTTTGAAGAGGTATCACTAAAAATATGTGTGGTCTCCGACTCAACGGATCTGCCACTCTATTCATTGTTCCTTTTAAGTAGAAAAATTTCAAATCGTAATCGCTAAGCAGTTTTGACTAACTCCTTTGCTGCACATTCAAGTCATTTTGCGTAAAAGGTGTTGTAAACCACAGTGGTCCATTTTTAGTTTGAATTTTTGTCCAATTAGGTAGTGTATCCACACTTTTAGGGCATACACGATGGCTAACAAATCCAAATTGTGTGTCACGTAGTTCTCCTCATGCTTTCTTAACTTCATTGAGATGTAAGCGATCACTCAACCGTCTTGCATCAAGACTCTGCCTAAGACTTTCTTGGATGCGTCTGTGCATACCAAGAAGTCCTCATCCATGCCAGGGACCTTTAGTATTGGTGTTGTTGTCAACAGCCCCTTGAGCCTTCAAAATGCTTCTGTGCATCTCTCGATCCACACAAAATTCTTGTTCTTCTTCTGCAATTCCATAATTGGAGTTGCTATCTTAGAAGAACCCTCAATGAACCGTCAATAATATCCCAATAAACCCATGAAGATATGCACTTATGGGACATTCTCCGACGGAGGTGTAATACCCCAAGGACATGCCCCAGTTGTATTTATAAATTGTAAACATGTTTTGTAGGCTGGTGAGTCGAGTGTTGATAAGTTGGCGGGCTTATGTGTTTATTACACCAGAGATCCTAAGTGTTAAAGGCCAAGAGCCTGATTTTGTATATGTAACTATGCAGATCATTAATAAAATATAAACATCATTGCGTATAGATCGACCATGAAGAAAGAGTGATGGGAGACTAATCTTCCACAAGGTTGGGTAAGGAAGGAGGCTAAGTGTGTGGGCCTAGGGGCTAAGCTTGGGGGCTTACCTCTAAAGGAGATAATAATTTATTATTATATCCTGAAGGCTAAGGTGGACATGTTGAGTGTTGTCCTAAGTTCCTGTAAAGGGAACGTGTGCTAAGTGGAACTCATGCAGCTCCAAGAAGACAAGTGTCGACCTGGGCGCATGCAGTTAAAACTCATGAGTCAGTCATGTTGGGGGTGGTTCTGTCATTCTGTCATCCTCCACCTGAGTTCACAGGGATGTCGGTCTGAACCTGTTTTTGGCCTCTGTGTATGTATTTGCATAACCGCACGCAGTGAAGGTTGTTTGGGTTGCCATTTTCCCATTGTCCGTTTGAACTCATTGGTCTCTGTCACCGACCTTTGTACATCTGCAGTCATCCGAGAAACCACACACAGGAAGGGGGAAAAACCGACCTGTGCGTCCTGTGAACACAGTGAGAACCCATGGACTGATCCGCGTATTTTGTGATGCCCAAGTATCCTGTGTATTATCTGTGTCGTGTGTGTTATGATTGTGGTTTATTGTGGCCACGCAGTTCCTAGACTAAGTGTTGTTTGTTGCCGTCATCTGTTCTTTGCTGAGCCTTTTTGTTGTCCTCCTTGTGCGGGAATGGAGTTGAAGAAGCAGGTTGTCAGGCCTGTGTGCAGCACTCTCTCCAGGTGAGGGAGGTCGTTGTAGTTGAAGAGGCAGGTTTTCAGGCCTCTGGGCAACTCTCCCAGGTGAGAGAGTTTGTTGGGAAGTGGTTTTCTCCCAAAGAGAGTCCAGCACCTGCTATGGAGCTCTGAGAATTCATGATGTGGCATGTTGCTAAGACCCTGAGAGGGAGGTGAAGTAGTCGATGGACTATGTGACAGTGAAGGTGTATACTCCCGAGTGGAACATGCATGTGGGGAATGAGATTACGTGAGTACTGGGCGTAAGAAGGCTCCTGGAGAAAATCCTTCTAGTTGCATTGTGCAGTTTCCTGTCACCTCAGCCTAGTCTAGAATTCCCTTGCCCTGGGTGGAGCTTACTCCTAGCTCGAGGGTGACCCACTGCTGAGCGTGATGAGCAGCGTGGTCTATGGTTGGGAGTTTCGTGGAAGGTCTGCACATAGTTTGTGGATTTACTCCAGCTAAAAGATAAGTATCAGTCTATGCTTAATTTATATGTTATGCATGTTTGTGTTATTGATGCTTGAATGTTATCATGTTTATGTTGCATGTGGATTTATTGTTAATCTTGTTTGAATCTAAATGGTAACAGTAACTTTGTGTTATGTTTTTAATTTCGATTAAAATGCAGGTTATATATATTTATATGTGAATGTTCCACAGTGGCAGCATTACCCGGTATCTGTGGAGGGTTGGGGATGCTGCAGTTTAGTATCGCAGTTAAGTCAGAGCTGAGTAGTGGCATTGTCGAGGCCAATTGATGGTTGGGGATGTTACAAATTAGTATCATAGCATGGTTACAACACTGAGCCTGGATGGGCCATGTTAGTGGTAGTTGAAGAAAAAATTTTGGAAAACAATTATTGTCAGAATGGACAAAAATCAAGTTCAGAGCCAAGGTTTCAAACATTGATCCTAAATGGGTTGGATAAGTGGTCATTGGACCCAATGTTTCAAGAGGAAATTGTGTCTAGAGGACCAATTTCGAACCCCAGAGCCTTCATGAGTGCCAATAAGTTACCTTGGTCATGTTATGAAGCTCAAGAGGAGTAGTGGTGTTGTAAAACCATGACAGAAGTGGTATTGGGCTGAAGAGTAATGTGGACCTTAGGATCTGTTCAGGAGAAGGAAAATCCTTCACGACCATCATATCTGGTAATGTTGCAAGGAAGTTAGTCGTGAATTCCTTTGGAAATCCACAGAGTAACAGAGTCTAGTCTACGTCATAGGATCTATTCAGAAGGAAGGGAAATCCTTTACGACCGTCATATCTGGGGAAGGTGCAGAGGAGTTAACTTGGAAGAAAACGCTCTGGGAAAAAGCGAGCATAGAGGAGTTGAAACTCCCAATGTATGAAACTCCAAAGTGACGTGGCATGGTGATGTCACTTGGTTTGACGTGGACACATGGGTTGTGTGCCAAGTATAAGTGGGTTCCAAACTATGGAAGATTGAAATGCCAGTTGGAACATGACATGTGTCACCCATCTCACTGGGCCACGTGTCAGCCGCTAGTAAACAGCCATGCGGCACTCCGTTTGAGCATGGTTAGTGGGACCCAAGGTTACTTAATGTAGTTAAAGGTCGGAGGACCCACACTGGTGTTGATCATGATACATCAAGATCGATGGACAGGAGGCATTGCGGGGATCCAAGTTGCATGGGAGTTAATTCTCCAAGGCAGTCCCGCAATCCAAACCCCCATTTCACCGAGGGGTTATGTGTTAGCTTCAGACGAATTGTGGGATGAAAGGCAGGTTACTCCAAACCGTCGTTGCATGCCCCCGCAATTGGAAGAGTGCTCAGCGATGTGACGTAATGACGTCACCAAAGGTGATTGGGAATGTTCGGAGATTAACAGTCTGGGATGCGCAGATGTAAAATCCTCCAAAGTCCTGAAGCTTCGAAGTTCTGGAACTCAGACACCTAATGTTCCATAGTAAGTGTCAGTCGTCGGATGTTGAGTAGATGTGGACAGTTGATCTGCCCTAGGTCATGAGTTCGGTAATCTAGAACCCCGAGAGATTGTTGTGTGGTGCTTTGAAATCTTCTGAAGCCGAAGGCCAAAGGCCCAAGTAAGCGCTTATTGATCTAGCGCTTGGTCATGACCCATGGTCGTGTGGATTAGGGACTGAGAGAAGGGGGCTAGTGCCCAAAAATTATTACAAAGAAGAGAAGAGCTCGGAAAGAAAATGAAATTTGAACATTTTCTTAAATCAGATTCATCTGAATGAGTAAATTGGTGAATTATTAAATAAGTTTCAATTGTTTCTCTTATTTTAGTTTTTGAGTGCAAGCAGTGCACATTGTCCGCAAGGAGTGTGTTGACAGAGGTAATTTAACCTCAGAGAGGTTCAGGAGAGATAATGTTGAACCTTCATCAACAGAAGTGCAAGGAGTGTACAGGGAGAACTTTGTGTTGAGTTCAGAGAGAGATAGAGTCATTGAGAACTCTACAGGTCTCTACCAGGCGGGCATAGAGTGAGTGCAAGTGTGCATGGAGAGAACTCTTTGTCGAGTTCAGGGAGAAGAGTATCATAGGAAGATACTCACAGAGCTGTTGAACACTTTGTAGAAAACGCTCAGCAAGGTGTGCTTTGAGCAGAAGGTTGCCAGGAGGGAAAAAAGTTTTCCTTTGAAAGGAAACAAAAGGGTCGAGACCCTTAGGAGACTGAGTAATTTGAAAATCTCAAAAGAGATAACGCAAGGAGTGCATGGGAGATGGACTCATTCTAAGTCCTAAAGCTCAGAAGAGATAACACTTATGAGAGTGAAGATGAGATCCAGGAGGCGGACTAGCAGGAGAAAGGTCAAAGGACGAAGCCTTTGAACACTGACAAAGTCTTCCAAGGCGGAAGAAGTAAAAATCTCAAGAGGAGTGACAACAGTCGTTAGATCGGTTGTGGGGAGGAGCCTGGACCGTTAGATCAGCATCTAGCAGAACAAAGGAAGTGCAGAGGAGAGGAAGAGATCCCATCCGTTGGATCTGAGCGTGAAGGACCAACAACCGTTGATCGCAGATCATCCCCAAGGGATTGGAGATCAACGGACGAGCTGGATTGCGGGGCCAGAACTTGCTCGGATGTTAAAAATCTGAGAGCGGGCCGCAATTTATACCACGGTTTTAATAAAGTGATGTGTGGTAGCTAGAAGTGAATTGCGGGGAGAAAAGTGGGTTGGCTTAAAACCACTCTTTCCCACGCCCGCAATCAAATTTTTCCATGAGGTCATAGCCTAGGGTCTTATGAAGGAAGGGGCTAATGAAAAAGGGGCTAGCGCCTGAAACTTGGAGTTTTGGAAGCATACAGGAATAATCCTGTGGGTCTGTCAGGACCTGCACCTATAGGAGAAAAGGGGGCATGTGTATAATTTTTTTGGGTTCAATCACAAGCCCGAAGAGTCAATGTGACTCAGAAGATTGAAAGATCCTTTGACCGCAAGGTCAGCAGACCCCGCTGCGGTAGGGGCACTGCGTCGAAAGTGCTCATGGAAAAAATAGTCATGCACAGTGACTACAATGGGAGCACAAGAAGATCGAGGAATCTAGGAAGAATTGTAGACTTTTGGGATCAAAAAGGAAAAAATTTATGGGGAGAAAGAAGTTGTTTCATTTTCTGTGGCAGCAAGTATGTTACGACTTGTTGAGTCAGCCATAGGAAATAATGCTTGTGTGTTTGCAAGTGTTGTTGGTGATGTTTTTGCATAAGGAGTGAAGCAACAGAGAGCTAAAGTGTTGGTTATAAGTTTGATAAAAGAAGCATGAAAGATTCTACTACTATTAGGCTTTCGGGTAGTATAAAATTTATTAATGGCAATCATGCAGGTATGAGTTTTTATTACTCTTTTTGCATCATTACTGAAAGGAAATTTAGGTAAGAATTTCCTCATCCAGAGTTATTTTATAAAATCACGTGATTATATTATTGAATGCTTACCACTAGATGTGGTAAAGGCTGGAGGTCTGTATTAATTCAAATCTTTTTAGTTGTTGAATGCACACACTGACATAGTAGAATGTCATGTTAATTTGGTTGTGGGGTAACAACCAAAGATTTAAAAGATAATAACTTGTTGTAAGAATGAATGCCAGTAAGCTAGTCATGTATGAGACCAGGACCTAGTTGAATATGGCAAGGTACGGATATGGAAAGGTTATGAGCCACATAGGTACTAAAATATTCCTAGTTTTAAATAAAACTTGGGCTGCAACCTTTTTGTTAACACTAATGAACACCACAAAATTATATTATTGGTGTAGTGTTTGGGTCGAAAAGGAAGGCATCCAATTAATTGGGAAGACAATAGGAAGTGTGTGGAGAATGTGTCAACACATTGGCCAGAATTACAACTTATGGATGGTGAGACACATGACTGAGATAAAGAGCATTATGTAATTCAATGCAAGGTGCATTGAATAAGTATGCATTGAGAATTGCACTCATGCATAATAAGTGACAGAATTGTATACTAAATGCATTGATTGAATGTGTTTTGTAAGTACATGCATATATATATTATTGCATGGAAATAATTGTTACAAACAGCTAAGATGTTGTTAACTCATGAACTTGAGGACATTTCAGGGAGGTTTTAGACATTGCAACAGGAAAGGTTCAAGTCAAGTAGTCACATGAGCATTGACTACAGGAAATTTTTTTGTTCAGAAAAAGAAGTAATGAACTTACATATAATATTGTGAACATGCATATGCATAGAATGACGATTCATTCTATTTTATTTAATTGTTTGGTAATTATGATTGAATTGCTAGATGTAGGAAATTCTAAGATCATTGCATAAGATTTTGTACATATTGCAATTGAATTATAATGTACAGGAAATATTGACAATTTTTGGCAGTATGCAAGATGAAGTCTTGAAGGAAAATGGTATGCAGTTTGGTGCTTGTGGAAAACCACAAGGATGGTTGCACTCATAATATGGAAACAGCCAAGATGAATTATGAAATAGAATTTTATGTTTTGGGGAAAAGATGAATTCCCTTTGAACTAAGTTGGAGATCCTAAATGAATTCTTTTATGTTTTTTCATGATAACTGCATGTGGGTGTTGCATATGAGATGATGTTGATTAAAGTTAGAATGTTGACTACAAAGAGTAGCTCGGGGAAGATGTTGATTGGAAACCTTTGAGGGCAGTTGGAACTTCAAGAGCCACAATGCTCTGAGACTTCCTGAGTCGGCCTATTGCTGAATCCCAAGGAAAGGGAGGTGTAGCAGCCAACGAACTGTGTGATAGTGAAGGTGTAAACTCCTGGGGTGGAACAGACATGTGGGTAAGGAGAGACTAATTATTGGAGTGTTGTTGAGGTTTGGTACCTTGGTCTAGACCATGTTGATATGGAAGTCTTCTCAATCAAAAGATAAGTACAATTCTCTATTTATTGTATGTTGTGTATCTAGTATACATGTTATAATGTTATTAGAATTGTCTGTATATACATATATATACATTGCATATATGCTTGCATTACCTGCATCCATGACTCTACATAATGTGTTTCATGATTCATTTCTTAATAAATATATACCTGATGCTAATCATGTAATTGATTGGAATGTGATTTAGGTGGAGCAAAAAGGCGTCTTGCAAGTGCGTCTGGTGCATAGATTGGACCAGAAAAGAAAGTAGCTCCAGAATCGAGCCATAGGGCTTGTAAAGGTCCAGTGGACCTAGTACAGTCCTAAGGACACGACATGGGAGCATGAAGATGATATGTGGGCAGAATACCCGCATATTTTTGAAGATTTTGGAAATCTTGTTGATGTTGTGCAAGTAATTTGCACTGAGGACAGTGCAAAAATAAGGGGAGGGGATTGTAATACCCCAAGGATGTGCCCTAGTTGTATTTATAAATTGTAAACATGTTTTGTAGGCTAGTGAGCCGAGTGTTGATAAGTTGGCGGGATTATTTGTTTATTAGGTCGGAGAGATTAAATGTTAAAGGCCAAGAGCCTGATTTTGTATATGTAACTATGCAGATCATTAATAAAATATAAACATTGTTGCATGTAGACTGACCATGAAGAAAGAGTGATGGGGAATAAGATTCCACAAGGTTGGATAGGGGAGGAGGCTAAGTGTGTGGGCCTAGGGGATAAGCTAGGGGGCTTACCTCTAAAGGGGATAATAATTTATTATTATTTCTTGAAGGCTAAGGTGGACATTTTGAGCGTTGTCCTAAGCTCATGTAAAGGGAACATGTGCTAAGTGGAACTCATGCAGCTCCAGGAAGACAAGTGTCGACCTGGGCACATGCAGTTAAAATTGATCAGTCAGTCATGTTGGGGGTGGTTCTGTCATTCTGTCATCCTCCACCTAAGTTCGCGGGGATGTCAGTCTGAACCTGTTTTTGGCCTCTACGTCTGTATCTGCATAACCGCACGCAGTGAAGGTTGTTTGGGCTGCCATTTTCTCATTCTCTCTCTGAACTCGTTGGTCTTTATCACCGAACTCTGTACATCTGCGGTCACTCGAGAAACCACACACGGGAAGGGGGAAAAACCAACCCGTGTGTCCTGTGAACCCAGTGAGAACCCGTGGACTAATCCACGTCTTATGTGAAGCCTGAGTATCTTGTGTAATATTTTTGCCGTGTGTGTTATGATTCTGCATTGTTATGGCCACGTAGTTCCTGGACTGAGTGTGGCTTGTTGATGTCATTTGTTCCTTGTTGAGCCTTGTTGTTGTCCTCCTTGTGCAGGAATGGAGTTTAAGAAGCAGGTTGTCAGGCCTATGTGCAACACTCTCTCTAGGTGAGGGAGGTGGTTGTAGTTGAAGAGGCAGGTTGTCAGGCCTTTGAGAAACTCTCCCAGGTGAGAGAGTTTGTTGGGAAGTGGTTTTCTCCCAAAGAGATTCCAGTGCCAGATACGGAGCTTTGATAATTCCTGATCCAGCCTATTGTCAATACCTTGAGAGGGAGGTGAAGCAGTCGGTGGACTGTGTGACAGTGAAGGTGTATACTCCCGAGTGGAACAGACATGTGGGGAATGAGAATCTGTGAGTAGTGAGCGTAAGAAGGCTCCTAGAGAGAATCCTTCTGGTTGCATTGTGTAGTTTCCTGTAACCTCGGCCTAGTCTAGGATTTCCTTGCCCTGGGTGGAGCTTAGTCCCAGCTCGGGGGTGACCCACTGTTGAGCGTGATGAGCAGCATGTTCTATGGCTGGGAGGTTCGTGGAAGGTCTGCATGTAGTTGGTGGATTTACTCCAGCTAAAAGATAAGTATTAGTATGTGCTTAATTTATACGTTATTCATGTTTGTGCTATTGATGCTTGAATGTTATTGTAATGCCCATATATTACTAAGGGTCATTAAGTTTCCTAAACATTTTAAGAAAGTAAACTGAAACAAAACTTCATAACATAATATCGACTTTTATAACAGCAACTTCAGTAACTTGGATTTATCGATAAATACTAAATGATTTACAGTATGAAATAAATGCATAACTTAACAAGTACCTGGATCTGATGCTAATTTTTGTTGCCTCCTTCTCAGCTGCTGCCTTTCTGCTCCCTGCTTCACAGATCAACCCTGCCACAAACAGGAAAATAACTGCCCAAAACTACTGTCCTCCGTGCCAACTAGGAAAGCTACCTAGCTCCAAGATATCTACGGATATCCTGGCCCTCCGTGCCCAAAACCTCCAGCAACTCGGTGCCTCCCCTAATCAAAAGCCATAGTCTAGAACACTCTGTTCCTTGCTCCTAGCAAGCCAACAGTCCACAGAGAATACAACAGGCTCACAGCCAATACCACAGTGCACAGCAAATACACAGTGCATAGAAATTCTGCTCACGGCACAATGCAATGGCTCTCGGCCAATACAACTGGCTCAGCAATACAGTCCGCAGCATCCATCCCCCCGAATGGTGCGCACATCCCCCTCTTCCCGTCCCTTATTCCTCCCTGCCGACTCACGCAATTACTCCACAACCTCCCCCCGTCCTCCGTCCTTCGTCCCTCCATTAATGTTTTTATCATCTCGGGATTTCTGGGCTCCTCGCCCTACATACGCCACCATTTTATAACATTTTCATTGATCTTTTAAATTGTAATCCTCAGGTCATTAAATGTGGTCAGCAGATAATTTATTATTTTGTTAACTGCAATTACCCCTTAATTAAATCTTACTTAATAATCTTTAACCGTTTATCAATTTAGGGTCGTTACAGTTATCATGTGTTTCATTGCATGTGGATTTACTGTGAATCTTGTTTGAATCTGAATGGTAACAGTAACTCTGTGTTATGTGTTTAATTTTGATTAAAATTCATGTTATATATATTTATATGTGAATGTTCCGCAGTGGTAGCATTACCCGGTCTCTATGAAGGGTCAGGGATGCTACAGTTTGGTATCGCAGCTAAGTCAGAGTTGAGTAGTGGCATTGCCCAGGCTGGTTGATGGTTAGGGATGTTATAGTAGGCCACTCCATAATATCCTCTACCTTCACTGGATCCATAGTGATACCTTCATCGGAGATAACATGCCCTAAGCAATGAATCCTCGATAGCATTGTGATTGCTTCCCGTAACTTGTTCTCTCACAAATCTATAGTACCAAGCATAAAAGTTCATCATGGTCTTCCATCATATGAGAATATATCAAATGTCGTCAAGGAATACTCGACGGTAGTCAAGCAGAGTCTCCACGACCCATCCTTCTTCCGTAAGAAATTAACAAGAGCACCCCAAGGCGATACACTGGGACGTATAAGTCCTAGGTCCAGCAACTCCTTCAGTTGCACTTTCAACTTCTGTAACTCAGGGATCGACATTTGATAAGGCTTTCTTGCCATCAGTTTAGTCCCATTTTTTAGTTCGACGGTAAATCTCATCTTGGCTTTGGGCAACACACCTACTAATTCTGCTGAGAATCACGTCTGCAAACTCTCGTACTACCGAAAGGTCTTCTCGTCCTTCCGCCATGCCCTTGAAATTCGACGCTAAGTATGCATATATATTGCATCATTGTGTGTGCTCTCTTGTAGTTGTAGGGTAGAAGTGAACCTTGGGGATACTCCCTATTTTCTCCCTACCATCAATCTTCTCTCTTCCCTTCATCGTCAGTCCAACTCAACCACCTCATCTTACCGTTGAGTATCGCATAGTGTGATTCCCACCAGTCCATATTGATCATGTCGTCATAAGATCTTAAGATCGTGATGTAGGTCATAATTCATTACACTATCCCCAGGTTAAAGCGATAGTTCATACCCCTTCCTCCAACCATATGGTCGGTACTCGAAGCCATATCAGCGAATCTAAACTCATCCTGTCGAATTCCCTTACCTAAATCTCTTCAGCGTGATACTAGAATTTGATCTCTTTGTAGCACCGGGGTATAACAAATACTAAAAGTTTGTTTAGTGATGGTTGTGATGCCTCAAGCACATTAGACTGGTGCTCGCCTAGCGGTTGTTTACCGTGGTCATGAATCCTATGGGCCTTGCCCATCTCTGACACAGTAGTGTGTCATGTTGACTTGGTTGCTCGAGCCCTTTCAACCCAACAATCTTGCTAGTAAGGTGACTCTCCACACGTCCATCACGCATCTCTAGTCCTACACTTCTGGTCTCCAAAGTATAAATTTTTGGCCTAATAGCCTAAGATCTCGGTCTGTTCCGCTGACAAACCTAACTGTGGTTGTTGGCGGCGATCCCCTGTAGGGGGTCTTCTACTGAGGAACCCATCATCATGGTGTCATGAACAAGGGTTACAGAGACGTATCTTGCTACTAAGATGTCTTGTCTGGCTGGTGTTTGATGTTGTTGCGCACCATATGTCATCAGTCCAGACGGTCTTGCAGTAGTCATTCCCTGACTACCGCGGTCAATTATCTCTCAACTAAGAGGCCTATTGGACTGCATCATGCAATGTCCGAGGCATTAAGATCCTCAACTTTACACAAAAACTTGAGTTAAGGCCGAAAATGAACTTGTTGATACCCAGCTTCTTCATGTTAATATGTGGGGCATACCGAAGTAGCTCCATAAATCCGGTCTCATAATCCGGCACCATACGACCATCCTATCGTAAGGCGTTGAACTCAACGAGTCGGTGCTCAACGACTTCCTCTAACAATTACTTCTCCCCAAAACCGTTCCTCGAACCATTCCCCTAACATGGGTTCGACGGCCATGTTTAGCTGAGGTAGGAGCATCTTCGTCCATAGAAGAGCGCTCCCCTTTAGCCAAAGACCGCCTATGCAGAACTTCATGATGGAGGTCAAAACTGTGAAGCATGAAGCACGTCGCCTTGTTCTCCAACCATGTCTCGGCAGTTGCGCTATATGTGGCACCCAAGAGCTCACGAAACTTGAACTTCTAGAGTTCTCGGTGAACGCTACCTGTACCGACTAGGGCGCATTGTGTACCCTTAGGGGTATAGGTGCTCTGGCATCGTCTCTAACATACGATTAATCATGGCCTATGAAATTTCCCTGGAAGGACCCTATCAGATCCAACGCATCCTGCACGGAAATCCTCTCATGCTTAATCCTTGTTCTTCTCCTTGGGGGTTGGACCCCTCTGGAGCGGGTGCTACTGGAGGCATCGTGCCTCCTCCCCGGACACCACGTTGCGGATCTCTATGGCATCCTCTAACCATGATTACCGCAAGGACAGGTTAATAAATCAATTAGCGCTAAGTTAATAATCAAGCGTATAATCCAGTGGAAGGCATGACGATCCACAATCGCAGGGTTGAACCCTCTCTAATACCATATGTAATGACCCCACCCTTATGACAATAAGCGATGTACAACAGGTCAATTTTTTTTTCTTTTACTAGTGTTGCTTTAGGGAAAATAAAACATCAATGAGAGCGACATCATCGACACATCAATCACATAGTTAACGAACAACAATAATGCATTAACAATCAAATATGACACCATGCCGACACATCGTCGCCATGTACCATGACATGTATGTCGATGGATTAACACATTAATTAACAAGAGTAACAATCACCCATTTCATTAGTCCGCATTAATTAACAGCAGCAACAATCACCCATTTCTCGTTTTTCGATTTACCAGCTATTACAATCTTTCTCTGGAGGGAGATCATTAGTTTGGCAGTAGAAATTCATCCCCGGTGGCAAGGAAAAATCAACATGGACTCTTCCATCCTACGGCAGTCCCAAAACATCAACGTTGTTTCTCTTTCGATGTTGCTAAAAGGGCGTATGAATGACCAGGGACATCAACCTAGGTTGGCAGCTCTGTACTACCTCGAACGCCCAGATCTCCTACTATGGTTTTCTATGCCTCACTCGTGACCTGGCAATCTCTACGTTCTGAGATTTTTTGGGATCCGATCAGCAATTTCTGGAGGCACTCTGAAAGTTTACTTCAACAAACTGACGGTCTTCTCTAGAAAAAACTAAGAATTCCTTACTAAAAATTAAATCTATCCCGAGCAATGCTATAATCACAAAATAGTCCTTGACTTATTTATTAAACATATTGTAACCTCAACAGTCTGACTGTACATTGCCATCTGTACTAGACAGCTGTACTTTCTATTCTTGATTTGCTTGAGCCTATTTAGCTCAGCTATTTCCCATTGCATTGTAATCTCTTCTGAACCTCTTCAGTTCTTCTTACATTCTAATATATTGTTTTCTGTTATATTCTTTCTCTCTGCATTTCTTGCTTCACAATTTATCATGGTATCAGAGCTACAGTAGTAAGCCTCTTCACACAGGCTGGAGAGCAACTCGATCCTCACAGCGCAGAGCTTCACAGATCCTGAGAGCACGCGACACAGTCTCTTTCACAAGGTTTGGAGAGTCGTCCGTCATACTCTCGAAATATCCTCGCAGGAAACTTCCACGAGGAAGCAGATCGTCTTACGTTCAAAAGATCAACGTAGGAAGCTTGCAGAGGTTGCAGAGCGTACTACGCTCGAAAGAATGAGGAAGCAGAGACCGAGAAGAAGAAACTTTAAAGATTCTTGTAATTTTCAAGAATCGTCAAAGATTTACGAAGAAGAGCTGCAGGAGGCAGGAACTTTTGAAGAATTCAAAGAATTCGTTCAAATTCGCTAAAGATTCCTACAGAAGGCAGAATCATTTAAAGATTTATGGAAATCGCTCAAACCTGTCAAAGATTGTAGCAGAGAACGAAGAATCCGTAAATTTCTTTCAAATCTTTGAAAGATTCACATATCCTTCTTCCACAGGAGCAAAGAACGCGTCTCAGGTTAAAAGAACAACCTTCGCGGCCGTAAGATTCGTCCTGAGAACGGATTCGAAGCAGGAAACCAGTTTAGAAGGGACGAGGAGAGCGAGGAAAGGAGAAAGAATTTCAGCCGTTGGATCTTTCGTAGAGGACCGACAGTCGTTGGATCAGCGAGAAGGTGCACGAGGTTTAGTCCTCTGGAACGCACAGGAGAAATTTTTTACTTGTGAAGTCACAACATCATCTGGACCATTCATCAAGAGACACGTGGCGAGATCTTGGCGTTTCGCTAACTCGCAAGTGTAAAGGTCAGGAGTCTGCCGTGAGAATTCGCGAATCGCGAAATCACGAGTCATTATGGACCATTGGATAATGAAAGATCATGAGCCGTCGATCTTCTCCCATCGCAAAATTGGGAATCGGGAGTTGGACGAGCAAAGGAGACTGCTCTCCAAAAACTCTGATACGCGATATCGCGAAATCCCGAGAGGACCTGTAAGTCGTCCATCTCAGAGGACAGGTGGCAGCAGATCCAAGTGTCTTCAAATCAGCATATCGGAGTTCGCGGTTTTGAAAGACCGTCGTAACAAGACTTCGCAACTCGGGAAATCGTGATACGCGAAATAGCGATAAGATCTCAGCCGTCCATTTGGTTGGACACGCGTCGAACATCAAGGAAACCGTCGGCGTTTCGGCAACTGGGGTTCTAAGTCGTCAAAGAAACTTGGAGTCGCAAGTCGCGAAATCGCGAAACAACGAGGACTGTCCATCTTGAAGGGACGCGTGGAGTAAATCCAAGGACTCGGGAAAAGTCCCGAAAAGGAAAGAGTCATCGGCAGATCGGGATTCGGCAAATTGTGAATCCTGAGGAAAAGGATCTCGAGCACTTCGAAACCGCGAAGTCTGAAATCCCGACAATCACTCAGCGCATCGGCGTCCGGCATTTCGCGGATCCTGGAGACGAGATGTCCGGGTCATATCCAATCGCAAAATCGCGAAGAGAGATCACAACCATCCATTTGCTGGGACGCGTGGCAAATATCAAAGGAATCGGGAAAGTCCCGAAAGGAATACGCCATCGCAACATTGGAGATCGGGGAATCGCGGAGACAAAAGAGCTCGACATCAGGGTTCATGAAGTCCTGATTCGCAATATTCCGATAAGATCTGGACCGTCAGATCACAGCACGATCTGGACCATTAATTTGTCCAAAGGCGAATTTCGTGTTTCGGCATTTTGAAAGGCAAAAACGGGAAAATCCCGTAGCGCTTTAAAAGTAAGGCGCGTGGTCACATTGCAAGGAGACTAGGGGCCAATTCAAGCCCGATAAGCTCCCTTCGGCCATCATAAAATCGGCGTTTCAATGATCAGAGGTAAACACGAAATTTGCCTCTATTTTTTCTGCAAAATTTTTTTTATGGCGTCATCTAGCAGTTTAGGACCAACTCAGGGTCCGATTCTTTTGGGAAAGAATTACGAATTTTGGTCTCTTCGAATGAGATCGTTCTTGCAAGCACAAGAGTGTTGGGAACCAGTGGATCTTGGATATGTGGAACCAGATCCAGCCGCCCTTTCTGCCATGACAAATCCGCAGAGAATTGCTCAGGCAACACTGAAGAACAAAGAAAATAAAGTGAAATTTTGGATTCAGAATTCTGTGGATGATTCGATTTTTTCAAAAATCACAGGCGTTGGTACTTCCAAACAGGCCTGGGACATTCTTAAATCTTCCTATCAAGGAAATGACAGGGTCAAAATAGTTAAACTGCAGACCTTGAGGACACAATTCGAGACTTTAAGAATGACAGAGTCTGAAAATGTGGATCAGTTCATGACCAGAGTCATGGGAATCGTGAACCAGATCAGACTGACTGGTGAAACCATCATTGATCAATGAATTGTTGAGAAAATTATCAGAAGTTTACCAAAGAAATTCGAAATGGTTGTTACAACAATCCTTGAATCCAAGGATCTGTCAAGGTTATCAACAGATGAATTAATTGGTTCTCTGGTGACACATGAGACTAGACTGCATCTCACAGATGAGTCAATCTCCAATGCCTTCAAAACTCAATTCTCCTTCAACAGAGGGAGAGGCCGAGGAAGAAGCAGAGGTCACCAAGGAAGAGGGAGCAATCAAAGTAACCCTCATTCCAGTGGAGGTAACAGACAACAATATCCGAATCAAAATTTCCAAGGTCAAAGACAACAGCAACAAAATCAACATCAGAATTTCCAGCCTCAAAGAGGCAGAGGGGAAGGTCAAACCAAAAATCAAGCATACAATGCTATTACTGCAAAAAGTATGGGCACTATGAATCTGAATGCAGGAATAAGCAAGAAGATCAGCTCTTAGGCAGAGCACATGTATCAAATCACACGGGAGAAAACTCAAGAGGTATGTTTCTTTCGTGCCACAAGACTGAAGAACAACCTAAAGATCTTTGGTTGCTGGACAGTGGATGCAACAATCACATGACAGGTAACAAAGAATTACTTCCATGCATTGATTCTTCAATCTCATCTGATATTACACTAGGAAATGATTTCTTAGTCAAAGTTCAAGGAAAAGGAACTGTTCTTATTCTTACTAAACAAAATGTAAAGAAAGACATAAACAATGTCTATCATGTTCCAGATCTGAAACATAATTTGCTAAGTGTAGGAAAGCTCACTGAACATGGCTATAAGGTACTTTTTGAGGGAACATCTTGCAAAATATATGACAAATACCCCAGCAGAAAATTGATTTTTGAAATCCATATGACTCCAAATAGGATGTTTCCCCTTACCCTCAGAACTGCAAATTTGAGTCAACCATATGCACAAAGTGCATCAACCCTGAATGAAACAATGGTTTGGCATACAATATTTGGACATCTACCATTTCAGAGTCTAAGTCTTCTTCAGAAGAACTCCATGGTCAAAGGTCTTCCTATCTTTAAAGAGCAAATTCCCCCATGTGCGTCTTGCAAACTTGGAAAACATAAGAGAACTAGTTTTCCATAGTCTTCTAATCAAGCCAAACAACATCTTGAACTTGTTCACACTGACCTATGTGGACCAATGCAAACAAAGTCAATAGGTGGTAGTTTTTACTTTCTAACGTTTATTGATGATTTCAGCAGAAAAATATGGATCTATTTTCTCAGACAGAAGTCTGAAACTTTTACAAAATTCAAAGAATTCAAGGCAGAAGTTGAAAAACAGAGTGGAAAATATATCAAAGCACTCAGGTCAGATGGAGGAGGAGAATACAACTCCAGAGAATTTGCAAATTTCTACAAATCACAAGGCATTATCATGCAAACAACAA
>ML817115.1:78576-89968 GCA_009831015.1 Picea engelmannii | reverse complement strand
TATTTCTTTATCCACCTCACGCTTCATAAAAAAAAACCAAAATTCATGTAATAACAAACCTTATCCACTTCATAAAAAAACACTCACGCGATTTTCAAAATTCTCCACGCATGCAAATCCACGCCACAATGCTCCTCGCGATTCTCGCACCTCCCGACGGTTCAGACTGCGGGAATTCTCAAAGATTTCCGCACCTCTCGATAGAGCAGCTTGCAGGAATTGTGAAGGACGTACGCACCTCTCGTGTATACCGCCTGCGGGAATGTTTCGTTTGTCCGCACCTCACGCTAATTCCTCCTGCACCCTACCAGAGGAGAGACCTGCGAACCTCTCCAATTTCCGCACCTTCTCCTCGCGGCTCCGCACCTTCTCCTCGTGGCTCTGATACCAAGATAAAATATGCGAGGCAAACAATACGGTGAGGCTACGCTCACTTCATGATATTAAACGAAGACGGATTACATCCTTATATAGGAAAAGACTCTCCCGAGTCGGCTACATGCAAACCAAAAGACAACTAGACAACTGACTCTTAACTCTTCTAACTAGCGCTTATAACACGCGCTTATTACTGCTGCTAACAACTAGATAACATCTCCATTACTTCCAAGTGATAATACTGAAAATGCTTATGATTAAATATATACTCTACTTCCAAGTCCAATGTACATTAGTTTTTAATGTCGTCCAGAGTTTAATCTCTCGTCGCATTGTTTCCTATCCGTTTATATATAGGCTTTATATTTTTTTATCTGGTTACACAGAAATTTGTTCTGAGGTGGTTGAGGATGCGATTTTTGTCTTTATCTTGGAATTGAATTTTAATGCAGGTGCTCTCAAGTAATGAAATGAAGTGCATTGTTATCGGTTCTTTTCCTTCGTTGTTCTAAATTCGTGAAGCAGATACCAACCAGCGACTTGAAGAGAGTTGTTGAAGAATTTAGCTCAGAATTGGAAATTTAGCATATGGTCGACAGGATATTTTGTCCACGCATTGTTCGTGAAATTATAACACAGGTGCCACCTGAAACTCTGTTATACAAGACAGTAATTTGATAGTTTTTTTGTTTATGGAAGGTGGCAAAATCCATCCACTTCAGTGGTCAATCAGTGTAATGAATAACGAGGATACTATAATTAGTTCTATAACCAGTCATAGGTCTTCCTCTTCTCAAAAAAAAAAAACCTTAAAAAAAACTACCTCTATTCTATTCTATTCTATTCTATTATATTATATTATATTATATATATATATATATAGATATAGATATTCATTTTTTATTTCTATTTCTAGACAATTTAAACATATTAAAAAAATTACCTCTATTAATTTTATATATATATATATATATATATATATATATATATATATATATATATTCTAAACAATTCAAACCTAAAGATAATCATGTCCAACAATACCTTAAATTAATTTTATAAAGTAATTAAAATTAAAAAATTTCTTATTCAAAAATAAGTGTTTGGAGATAGTATAATTCTTTCCTTACTGAACATGAGTTCACACATGTCATAAGAACCAAAAAACTATTTCAATATTAACCATAAATAATATATTTCAATATCCAATTGGAATGAAATAATTTTATATCAACTTAATATACATATAATATACATATAGATAGAGAGATAAAGTAATTGAAATAGAAAAAATTCTTAGCTATGTGTTTTTTACTTTTTAATAATTAATATGTAGTTGACATTTAGCATTTAAAAAATATTAATAACAAAAAGTTTTTTCAATCTAATATGTGGGGAGTTGACACATGTTTTTCTATGCTCAACATGGAATTGACAAGTTATTAGAATTATAGGTACTTTCTACTTTTATGATGAAGTAGTAATAATAAAAAAATATTTCAACTTCCACCATAAATAAAATATTTCAATATCACTTTAATTTTATATCAACTTCACATAGATATAGAAAAAGATTGATAAAGTAATTGAAATTAAAAATTTTCTTTTTTAAACTTATAAGTATTTTTTAACTCTCATTATGAGGGAGATGTGTAACTTCTTCAATTATTTATATGGAGTTGACATGTGACATTCTATCCCTTCCAATCCATCATAGATCTAGACTTAAAAACTATCTATGCTGGTACTTATAAAGTTTCAATGGTATGTTCTTCAATATTAAGGAGATGTTTAATTATTTTTATGATCAACCAACATAAATGTGTAGGCTCCTATATGAAAACATTTTGTTAGATTAAAAAGATTGGGAGGTGTTTGATCCATATTGGTGCATGATAGATCCTTAAATCATTTGAGCCCTTGAGAGAGATGTGTATTTCTTTCTATTCCCAACATGTAATTGATATGTAGCTTTTAAAAAAAAATATTAATAACGAAAAAATATATTGATGTCAATATTTAGTAAAATAATTTTATATCAATTTTATCTAGAGAGATAAAGTAATTGAAAGTAAACAAATGTAAATCCATCTTATTTCTAGATTTACAAAAGAGATCAAATAATTAGAGACATAATCTTGCCTCAAGTTTTTTATTTACAAAAAGAAATTCACCTAATAAATCAAGAATTAAAATAAATTTACACTACTTCTATTTCAATTAGAGTTGTATCATCCAACATGGGAAACCTACTATATTGATAAGCCCATTTTTAAACAGTTAGTTATATTTTAAGAATTTATTTATCTAAATAGACGTCCATGTAAAATAAGAAATGGTTATTTTCTACTAGACAAATACTCTGATTAATATATTAATATTAAAAGAAAAATTAAGTTAAAAAAACAAAAACAAAAATATCTTACTTTGTAATGTGTAATATTTTAAGATGAAAATTTCAAACTTTAACAACTTTCTAAAGAACTATCAGTAATCAACCATAATTCCAAAGACGATTACTGAAATAAATATCATGAAGATTATTTCTCAAAGACGATTTCTCAACGAGTATTTCATTCGGCATTTAAGTTTAATAAAAATTAGAAAAGTAACAACTAATCTTACTGTGTCATCAACTCAGAAATTCAGACTTTGACATCCTTCTATAAAGAAATCAATAACCAACTATATTGCCAACCTCAAACTTTTGTTAGGTTTCTTCTCAAACAAATATGGGGAAGATTACTTCTCAAAGACAATTTCATTCACTATTCAATGTGCTAATGTCTATATATCAATTGGAAGCAATGCTTCTTAGTTTTCCTTTACAAGACATACATTCGAATTATATGAAAGAAGCAACAAAATATCGTTTGGTTGGATTGATATTTTATAATTACATAAAATATCAATCAAATTACATTTAAATATAATTGCAGTTTTATCAAACAATTCTCTATGAAACAGTCAAAATTAATTCTCTATGAAATAATGGAATAAGCGTTAGTTGTAAGAGTCAGTTCGTAGTTGAACTTTACTTCATTCTCTGTAGAGTCTAGATGTTTGCAGTTTGCATGTAATCGACTAAGTAGAGTCTTTTCCTATTTAAGAATGTAATCAGTGTTCATTAAATAATAGAAAAGTAAATGTAGCCTCACTGTGTGTTGTTTTCTCATATTTTATCTTGGTATCGGAGTCAAGGAGAGAGGTGCGTAAATTTACTGAAGTCCACAGGTCACTCCTCTTGAAGGGTGCGGCGACATACTACTGAAAGTTTCACGCGTTTGAAAACCCTCGAATTTTCGCGGTCGAGTAGTGTATTACAGTTCGGAAAGCCTTCACAATTTCCGCACCCAAGTAACGTGTGAGGCGCAGAATCGCCACACTCTATTGGTTGCGTCAGATGCGAAAATCCCTGTGTCTACGTAGGCTGCGTTGATAGCGTGAGAAACGTTCGTTTTCTTGGAGAAGTGGACTGAGCTCCATGAACCAGAGGACCGGACCTTTTTTTTAGCAGTGGGCGTGTGAGACTGAAGGTCTGAGGTGCGAGAATATTTTTATACCAAATCGGATCTGTAATTTTTCAAAATAGAAGTGCGCATTGAGGTTTGTTGACAGAAATCTCCGTGGGGGAGTGAGGGAGTGAAGTGGCTCGACCCTCGTTCATTGGCAGAATCGAAGGCTAGGAAGAGGTCGTGTTTTACCTCAAAACACGATTTGCATGAGCATTGAATCTTGAGGTTATAGTTTAAGTTTTCTCTTTTTGGAGAATTGAAAAATTAATGCCATGATTTCTTATATGATGGAGGGGTTAAACTTTTAGATTGCTTTAAGAAATCGTGAAGGTTCATGTCTTATTAAAAGGTAGATATAAGACGTGTTTTCTTTTAGTTTCTTATTAAAAAAAAAAGTGGATACTTTTTATTAGGTGAAGCGTGAGGTGAAAAGGGAGTTATTCATTTTTTTTTTATTAAAGTCATGTGTGAAATTTATATTATTTTTTAATATATAAAGGTGGAAATATGCATGATATTTAAAGGTGGATGCATGCATGATTTAAGCTGAGAACAAATGTAGAGTTGGATCGGTGGATCCTAACGAAGAGCAACGGACTGCTCAACATAGGAGAAAACTGGACAGAAAGTTGCATATCCTTGGTGATTCACTTGTAGAGACTAAATTGCAGCGATGACAAATCCGTTGGCAGAGACCTACCTCAACAAAGCCAACAAGTTAGATGGCTTGAACTTCATTAACTGGAAATTCAAGATGCAGACGCTCATGGAAGTCTATGGTGTCTAAAACATTGTGAAGGGAACTGAAGTGAAACCTGAGGTGACCGTAGGTGCGACATTATCATAGATCCAAGATTGGGAGAAGCGCTACAACAAGGAAAATGTATTGTTGCGCATGTCTGTTAAAGATAGCATAATTCCACATATTAGAGATGTTAATACCCCTGCTGCATCATGGACAACGCTTAAAGCATTATATGAAACTAGCAACACAAATTGCATTTTATTCCTGAAAACTAAATTGCTAGGCATTAAGATGGATGGAAATGAATCTGTTAGTTCATTTTTGGGTTGTATTAAAGAGGTGAAAGACAAGCTAGTAAATATAGGGGAAATTGTTTTCAACGCTGATCTGGTCACTATTACCTTAAATGGTATTCTAGAAGATTATCATATGTTTATAACAGGTCTCACAGCAAGGGAGAAACCTCCTACGTTTGAAGAACTGACAAGTGTTTTGCTGCAAGACGAAGAGAGGTGCTAGAATTTGAAGCCTCAGAATAAAGATTTGACACTGTGGTCAAATAAGAGATCTGCGAGAGGGAGATCATGAGAAAGAGGTAGAGGAGGCAGTTCATGGCAAAGAGACAGTTCATTGCAAAGAAGACAATCTCCAAATCAAGGTATGCTATCTGATAGGAATGAGTCAAAGAGTTGTTTTTATTGTGGTCGACCTGGACATATTGTTAAAGACTGTCATAAGAAGAAAAGTGATGAGGCTTAGAACAAACCTAGAACACATTCAAGTCATTATGCAAAAAAATCGTCAAATCATGATCTCAAATTATTTATTGCTAGTGATGATATTGATGAACCCCCAAATTTTGATTCACGAGATCTTACGCTGTTTGTGTCTAACTTTGTTTTATGTGCTGAAACGGGTAATTCTGATGCTTGGTTTGTGGATTCCAGAGCATCAGTACACATGAAATAAGATGTGGTATACTTATTTTAGAGAAACACAGAATGGAGTCAGCATATATCTTGGTGATGACCACGCTCATCAGATCAAGGGACATCAAGACATTCCCGTGACATTGTCGAATGGTACAGTTCGTCACATTTGCAATGTTGTTTATGTGCCAGGAATAAAGAAAAATTTGATCTCTGTGTCCACCATTACAGATTAGGAATTGAAGGTTGAGTTCTTTAAGAATTATTGCATAGTGAAGGATCTGCTGAAGCATTTCAAAATTGTTGCAAAGGGAGTCAGAGCAGGAGGCCTATACAAACTTGATGTTACCAACAAAGCACATCACGTACTAACTTCTGCAACTATGCCAACAGAGATTCTTTGGCATCAAAGGTATGGACATATCAATCATCCTGATTTATTGTTATTACAAAAAAAGAATATGGTTGAAGGACTTCCCATGTTAAAGAATGAGAATGTTGTGTGTGATGGATGTGCATTAGGAAAGATGCACAGAGATGAATTCCCCTCTAATCCTGATAAGAAAAAGAGAGATGTGTTAGATGTTGTGCATACTGATGTGTGTGGGCCTATGCAAACTAGGTCTTTAGGAGGTGCATTTTACTTTATGTTGTTTATTGATGATTGCACGAGATACACATGGGTTTATTTCCTTAGACAAAAAAGTGATGTTTTCGAGTACTTTAAGGAACTCAGAACTATGGTGGAAAAGAATAGAGGAAAATCCATCAAAATCCTTCGTTTAGATCAAGGGGGAGAGTATAACCCAAGGGACTTCAACAAATATTGCAAAGATCATGGACTAGTACAATAGTTTGCAGTACCTCACACTCCACAGCAAAACGGAGTCGCTGAAAGGAAAAACAGAACTTTGGTAGAGTGTGCACACAATATGATGAAAGGTAAGAACCTCTCGAATGCATTTTTGGTTGAAGCCATTAATACTGCAGTTTATTTAAAGAATAGAAGTCCAATAAGGGGTCTTGATAATGTTACTCCTTTCGAAGCCTTGTATGGTTCCAAGCTCTCAGTTCATAATTTGAAAGTATTTGGGTGTAAGGCTTTTGCTCATATTCCAAAGGAGAATAGGAGGAAATTGGATGCTAAATCCATTAAATGTATTTTTATTGGGTATTGTTCTGAATTTAAAGAATACAAATTGTTTGATCTTTCTACTCACAAAGTATTTGCAAGTAGAGATGTACTTTTCCATGAGCAGGAAGCAGGAAATCATGACGACAACAATCATGAGGAATGACACAGACTTCTTGATGAAGGAGTTAAAGAAGAGCAGTAGTAGCAGCAACAGCCACAACCGTAGCGACAACAGCAGGAGCAAGAAGGACTCAGTGATATGGACAATTCCAGCAGTCACAGTTCACCTAAAGGTGAAGACTGATCTTCACAAAGTGGGGAGGAAGATAATCAGTTGAGAAGATCTTCACGACAGATTCAGTTTCTTGAAAGGTATAAAGACTATGCCCTAATAAGTAGCATTTCAAATGTCATAGAACCCATGAGTTTTGATGAATAAAATGAACATGATGTATGGTGAAATGAAATGGAGGAAGAATATGAATCTATAATGAAAAACAATACGTGGGAATTGACTGAATTACCTAAACATAAGAAGCCCATTGGATGCAAATGGATATACAAACCCAAGTTTAAATCAGATGGTAGTATAGATAAGTATAAGGCTAGACTGGTTGCAAAGGGGTATTCACAAACAAAAGGTATTGATTATGCTGAAATATTTGCACTAGTAGCTAAATTGAATACTATTAGAATGTTAATTGTTTTAGCTACAAAGTACCATTGGAAGCTACACCAGTTAGATGTTAAATTTGCATTTTTGAATGGTGAGTTAAAGGACGAAGTTTACTTTACTCAATGTAACACCCAGTTTCCCCCAACTTGTAAATATAACTGGACTGGCCAAGAACTATGGCAAACTCATAAATGTGAATATGTGATGTAAATGGACCTTGAGGAAGAGGTCAATGAATGTGAATAACATTCTGAATTTATTGTAGTGTTGATAAGGGGATGTGTAGAAAAGAGACCACGATGGCGGTGGAAGGCACCTGGAAAGGTGGTGTTAACTTCCACTGAGAATTAAATACCGTATTTGGACTCCACTGGCCCGGAGAACCAAAAGCGGCTCGCTGGCCCTGAAATTCAATGCCTCGCAGGCTGGTAGGCGGATGGCTTGATGAGGGATGAGATGGTGAACCGCCCATCCATAGAGTCGTCAGGCCTGATCGGTGCAAGGGTAATCGTGCCACACGCAACCTCACGAGAGGATAAGGCGTATGGCAGAAGCGATTAAGGGGGCAGACGCGAGGGGAACTCTAGCATTACGAAGAGTGAGTGATAGCAGAGAGGAAAGATTGCAAACTTCGTTCCTAGTCACCGACAAACAGAGAGACGCAATCTCAAAGCATCGTGGTCTCAGCTCGGGGGTGGCTAGTGGTAAATCCGCTGGGAGTCGCTACGCCTACGGTTGGGTGGAAACGAGCACCCCTCTCAGCAGTTGCTCCCACTTCTGAAGTTATTTTTGATAAGTGTTTTGTTCATATTGCATCTTGAAATTCATATGCTGACATATATGCTCATAAACTGTGAAATGGTGAACAATTATAGTATAAGAATGTTTGTGTAGTGTTTTGATAAGTAATGTTAGACATATGCTTATAACAGAAAGACCACGCATGGCTTCTGTTGATACATGAATTTAATTTGGCATGGGTCAAACTAAGTTAGGCTTCCAGCCCGTTCTCGGGAAGCTGTTTACTCGTATCTACCTCTGGAAATGCCCCGGTATCGATCTCTTCACAGAGATTTCCTCCTTAGAAAGGTTCACCAAGAACCCAGAAAAAGGTCTTGAACGCACAAGTCTTATTAACCCTGTACGAGGAGGAATGACCCTTTTAAGGTTTTGAGGTAGCAGTGTAGGGACATGTAACAAATCGACGAATGAGCTTTCGTCGGGTGACCCATAGCCATTCACGACTGTTAGGTTGACGAAAGTAACGAGGGATTTACATACCTCACCCTTTTTTTCCTCTATCTGTGTGGACAACGAAGAAATCGGGATTGTAGATTCCAAAACCCAGGAGAACATTTGGACCATTGATCTTTCCACATCCACGAAGTAATGGAGGAATGCACAAGGTGGGACAATCCAAGCCGTTGGATCTCATCAGAAATCCTGTCGGTCGTTGGATCGGGTTAAGATGCTCGGAGTTTAGTCTCTGGAGTGCGCAGAAAGAACGAATCTAGACCGTTAGATCTTGGTCCAATTACCCGTCAGCTGTCGAATCGGATAGGTAAGTGCCTTTTGGGTTGGCGTTTGGCGAAGCCCAAGGGTTAACCTGAACTGTTCCCCTTTAGGACAGGTGTCAGGGATCCGCAGAAAGTCGGGATATTCGGCATCGAGAAATCGAAAATCCTGAGGTTGAGGGAATCGGGACGTGATAAGTCACGAACTCCGAGAGTTCATCTGGACCGTCCATTTGTTTGGGACGCGTGTAAGAAATCCACAGAGAGTCGGGATAGTCGGCATCAGGAAATCGGAGTTCCTGAGGTCGAAGGGGTTGGGACATCACAAGTCTCAAAATCCCGACGAGATCAGAGCCGCCGGTTGTGGGGACGCGTGGCAGAGATCCAGGCCATCGGGGAAAGTCCCGACGAGGAGGCCGTCCATCGGAGTCTGGCTCATCAGGATATCGGAGATCCCGGTGACAAGTTATCGGTGCCCTTTGGAATTGCGAAACGCGAAATCCCGATGAGTGGGGGCTAGCTGTCTGCACATCAGAGAAGGAGGATAGTGCGACCATGAGGGGCCAGCTATCAACAAATCGAAGATTCGAGATTCGAGGAATCGGGAATTCCGTGGACATATGCACTTTGGCATTGAAAACCCCGAAACCCCGATGAGGGACAAGGCTACGGTCTTGTGAAATAGAGGTCACGTGGATTAAAGACTTAGCTCGAGAGGCTAAGGCAGCAGAGGAGCGTATCGAGATTAGGGGATCGGTGAACCAAATTGTTGGGACATCATGAGTGTCAATACCCCGATGAACGGAAGAGATTCTTTCGGAGGATCTCAGGGTCTGTAACGACCGTCAGATGTGGAAAACAAGACGTTAACTTAAGCTAGGACGTAACTATGCTTTAGGATAAGCGGCGAGCAGATCTGGATGGCCAGAGTCCACCCGTCCAGATCTACGACTAAGGTTCCATTCCGGAGCCCCCTTGTTGTTCTGCCTTTAGTGGTAGGGGGGGGGTCCGGAATTGGACATGCAACTCTCTAACGGTTGAGATTAAGTCATCATGATCAATGACGCTCAGGCGGATTCCGGACCCCCCTTGCCATTCTGCCTTTAGTGGGGGGGGGGGTCCGAAACAGTGTGGCGTGTGATGTGGGACCCCTCCCTGTCACGACGACCACCATGTCGCGTTTCCCTCTTGCCACCTGTGTTACACCTAAATGCGCGACGAGGCTTGTTCTCATTGGCGGTTCTCTACTCCTGTTGAGATTTGTTCCTATTGGCCAATTGCTGAACCGGTAGGGATTTAACCTCATTGGCCAGTCGCTAGCCCTGTCAGGGTTAGGTGGTTGTAGAGTTGAACGTTTAGAAAACACTGTATCGTCGAGGCACGGAATCCAAATAGGCACTACGTTCAAATTGAACCATGATCATGACCTGCGATCGCGTGAGAACAGAGAAGAAGAAAGAAAGAGCCAGTTGGCGTTGGGTCTCCATGGTTATTTAAGGGTTCAAGTCCGATAGAGGACCGCAAAAATTTGATTTTGTTAGTGGGTATGTTACAAAGTGGTATCATAGCATGGTTACAACACTCGGCCTGATTGGGCTCATGTACGAGTCACGTGTAAACCTTGTTCGAAGCACTCCTATGAGGAGTAACTCCCTGACTTGACTCCCTTGTCTAGGATTAAAAACTTGGAAAATGAGAACCCGACTTTGTATGCAAGTGAAAGAAGTTAGGAAATTATGTGCAAATTATAAAATGTATTTAACTCTTGACTAATATCCAGCGTTTTGTCTTTTCACTCAAGCGGATGATCAACCGTGGAAACCTACAGACACAGAGTATGGTGACACACCAAGAGGTGGGAGCAGGCTCCCACAACAGGGACGAAGAGTCTGACGAAAGAAGAGCAATAGGAACCCCTCTAGACCTAGCTGAGACTGTGAGGAGTCTCATGGTCGAATTGCGAAGCTGCAAGGCCGATAATGAAAGTATGATGAAAGAACAAGAAAAGCAAACCGAGATTAATGCAGTTTTACTGCAGAGCTTATCCGACCTACAGCGACAAATGCAGCATCAACCTAAGATGCGGAATCATGGTCGTATCAGTGGCCATACTGAGAGAAGCATGTCAAGAAAGGTCCACCCCAGAGGTAAAGGACTAGTGCCAGATGATTCCACTGAGAAGGAAGCTAGTGATTCAGAAGGCTCTTCCAGCAGCAAGACCAGTTCCTATTCTCAAAAGAAACAGAAGAAGCAAAAGACTGCCAAGAATAATAAATTTAAGGAATTCAAAAAGGCCAAACCTCCCTCCTTCGATGGCGATATAAAGAAGGGAGAGGAAGCTGAGGCTTGGCTACTTAGACTGAAGAAATATTTCAAAGTCCATGATTTCTCAGAGAACTTGAAGGCCCGAGTGGCCACTTTCAATCTGAACGGAAAGGCTTCCATCTGGTGGGAAGACCTTAAGAATATGAAAGGGGTCCGCGAGGAGGACCTGTCTTGG
>ML817115.1:28667-53616 GCA_009831015.1 Picea engelmannii | reverse complement strand
ATTATTTATTATAATTGAATTATATTATATTTACATTTTTATATTTTTTATTATATTAAATTGAGGTAAATAAATCATTTGAAAATATAAATCAACATTCTTATTCGAATGCCTTCATTTAACTCAAAATTTGAATTTATTTTTTAATTTGTTTTTCTTTCTCCATTCATATAATCAAATATTTTTTAATGTCTTTCTCTTTTTATAAAATCAAATTAAATATTTTCCAATATCTCTCCCCCAAATATTTTCCAATGCCAAAACCGACCACATCAAGCTCTGTCCACTTTGTGGACTATTTTTATATCATATATTCGTTTATATATTGTAGATTTATGTAACACAAAATAATTTTAATTTTAATTTTCTTAATTAAATTTGTTTGTCATTTATATTAATTTTTTTATTAAAAGTATTTAATATTAAAAATATATGTTAATTATTTAATATAAGAAATATATATATTATTATATTTTTAGTAATAATAATTTTAATTTTTTTTAATTAAATTTGTTTATCATTTATATTTTTTTTTTATTAAAATTACTTAATATTAAAAATATATGTTAATTATTTAATATAAAAAAGTATTTTATTATATTTTTAATAGTGTGAGATATAAATTATTTAAATTTAAAATAAATGTTGATTGAAAGAAATGGTAGAAATAGGGATGTAAATACTGTCACACTTTTCCTTTATCCAAATTAGTGGTTATGAGGGAGGTTATACTTTAAGGACAAAAATATTATTGCAATTATTTCTCAAGTGTGATAGGTAGTTTGAAATGTGATAATGCTCAAAGTAAGATAGATGTAGTTTATGTTTCTTCATTTTCCAAGACTTCAATATTGCATAATCACTAGGGTTTTAGATTTGGTTCTAAAGTTAAAGATTCAAGTGTTGGATATTGAGTTTGTGGATATGGTTTTATGGGCATAGCTCTAAATTATCCAAGTGGACATTGGTGGCCACCTACCTCTTCCATTGGCTCTACATGGTTATCCATCTTGGAATTTTTTTATTCTATAGTTTTTCATGTCCTAAACTTTCGAGGTCATTTTAAGGCCTTAAACGATGTGATTTTTCCATTCAAGGGCCCTAGATTGCCATGGAATGCTTATGCCTACCAAAAGTTGTACTTTTGAGCTACATATTTCCAATGAGATACTTTGTGTCCCAAACATAGATTGTATGCAATAGTTGCACCAACTTAGGGGCCTGTGGTTTCCATGGCATGCCTAGGCTTACCAAAAATCGCACTTTCAAGCTAGATATTTCCAACGAGCTACTATGTGCCCCAAATGATCCAATTGGATATTGGTGGCTACCCACCTGTTCCAACTGGCTCCTTTTGTCATTTTTTAGTTCAACACGTTCTTCTGTACTTCTTTATAATTGAGGGTTGTACCCTTCTAGGGCTCTCTGAAGACCTTCACATCTTCCAGGTGGATACTGGTGGCCTTCCACCTAATCCAACAGACTTATTTTGTATGTATTCATGTCAGCGCATCTTGTTGTACTTCCAGGGTCGTTTCAATGCCCTAAACAATGTTATTTTGGCGTTTGATAGTCAAATTGTAGACAAAGTAAGAGTTTGACATAATAATGCATATTTTTCTAAAATACCTTTCCAACGGGCTATCACCTGCCCAAAATAGAGATCGTATGCAAAAGTTACGACCGCAGGAAGTTAATGTACTAACTTACCCAAACAGGGCCCACATGGCTTTTGGTGTTTCATCTCATAAGGTTTGATTTTTTTATGTCTATGGTTTTGACATTCTTTTTTAACATAAAAATTCCTTAAGAGCCTCATTGTAATCATCTTCTGGCGAATGAGCGTAGCCATCACATCTCTTCTTAGAGATAAATCTTCCACCATTCTAGTGTGTCTTGTACTCTGTATTTTTACAATCTCTTTACACTTATTTCATTAATAGAAATCAAGTATTGTTGTATTTCTTTGTTTCTGGCAATTTTCATGAGTGTTTCATCGTAATATCTCTGCTTTCATTTTCTTCCAAATATAATCTGTATCAGTGGTATTAGAGCAGGCTACTCTTGATTGTTTTTTAGCACATGTCCCCGACGAGGTCCAAGTATAGCCAGTTGGGTTTTGAGTTTTTCTCTCTTAAGGACAATCACTCTCACACAACCAAGAAACCCTCGATGGAGGAAAAAAATAAAGACGGTGGAGCAGAAGATTATATTAACCTATTACTTGAGCAAGCTCTTGCGCCACAGAGGGATGAAATGATGGAGAATTTTGCAAACATTATTCGACGCCTCCCGATACGAACATGTGCATCTTCATCAAGCGGCCATTTTGAAGGAACCTCTCCCTTCAAGGTACAAATTAATTTTGATATTCCCATATTTGAAGGTCAGATAGATGTGAATGCCCTAGAAAAATGGTTAAATTTGTTAGAAGGTTATTTCTCTATTCAAAAATTTTTCGACAGGGAAAAGATCACCTCCGCACTCCTCAAGGCTCTCCACCATGTCAAACATTGGTGGGAAACTTACTGGGAGCAAAGTTCCACAGAGGAATCTGGAATCTATGGGGTCAATCGCACTTGGAATTTTTTTGTGGATGTGTTCAAAGAACAATACTATCATGTTGATAACTATGAAGACCAGTACATGAGATGTACCACACTACGGCAAGAGAAGAGACAAACCATGTCGTAGTTCACAAATACTTTCCATACCTTGTGCACCAAAATGGGTATCAAGGACTCCGAGCGACATCTGGTTATAAAATACCATGGGGCTCTACATAGGTACATCCTAGCCGAAATGGATTTCCTAAACATCTCATCGATGGGAGCTTCTTATCGATATCTTGTCAAAATCGAGAAGAAATTTAGGCACCAGAACAAATGAGAATTTCGGTCTGCAAATCTGCAACAACCAAAGCACAGTAAAGACGACCCTAACCAACAGCCTCTAGACAACTATTCCAAGACACATGACAAAAAGGGTAAAGGAAAGATGAAGAATAACACTGGGAAGTGGTGTGGATTCCACAAAAGCCCATGGCACAACATATATGAATGTCGCTCGAAACAGTCATTGGCGGCTGAGGTTAAAGACATGGAGCCAAACCTTAATTCATAATTCGATCCAGAAAATATTGAAAACATATAGATCATCGACGCAGACCGCACTGCCACTCTAGCGACTGCAACAATTCAACCAGAAGAATCAGTAGATCCTGAAGAAGGGGAGCTCCTCTTCCATTCACAAATGCGGGTGAAGGGGAGCTTGTTGCATTTCATTGTTGATAATGACAGCTAGAAGAACCTCATATCAGTTAAGTTTGTCAAACATTTGGGGTTGTCGACAACACCACACCCGCAACCATACAACATCGGGTGGCTTCACTAGGGACAAGATCTCTTTGTCAACCAGTAGTGTCACCTTTCCTATGGAATCCAACCCTTCAAGGAGGAGGTGGTGTGTGATGTTTCCCATCTTGATGTCTTTGATGTGGTTTTGTGCCAACCATATATGTGGAGATGTCATGTTGTCTATGAGTCTAGAACCTGTAGTGTCATTATTTCTTTAGGAGGTCATATCTATCGAATACTAGAGCTAGTTCTGACTACTGCTCCACCAAAACAGTGTCGCAAGGTAATATCTCATATTGAAAAATTAATCCTCTTCACAGTCTATTCAAAGGATGCACAGAAGACCGCTACAACCACTGCAGGCTCAACACCTTCTATCCATCAAAAATAGATTGTCAAAGAGAAAGAAGATATTGTTTCTTCACCTACAATGGTGCCTATACAATGCCCCATCCAACCCACAAACAACAAGTTGGTAGAATATATTCAACCCCTCCATCCATAAGGTTGTGATAGTCTTCCACCAGCCAAGAAGCACAACTTATACAACAAGGCATGCAACTCACAAAGATTCAGATTCAGAAAATGCTTTCCCCTCTTCCCTGGGCACTCAATGTAATGGATACCATTTCTTCATAAGGGGGGGGATTGATCCGAGTGGATATTGGTGGCCACCCACCTATTCCAATTGATTCCTTTTATCAGTTTTTAGTACAACATGTTCTTCTATACTTCTTTGTAATTGAGGGTTCTACCCTTCCGGGGATGTTTGAATCTCTTCACATCTTTTCGGTGGATACCGGTGGCCTCCCACCTAATCCAACTAGCTTATTTTGTATGTATTCATGTCAGCACATCTTGTTGTACTTCCAGGGCCATTTTGGGGACCTAAAGATTGTTAGTTTGGCATTCCACATTCAAACAATACATGAAATTAGAGTTTTATGGCATAATGCGTAGTTCTCTAAAAAACCTTTCCAACGAGCTATTATGTGCCTAAAACAGAGATTGTATGCAAAAGTTATGACCCCATGAAGTTAATGTACTAACTTACCCAAACAAGGCCCACATGACTTTTGGTGTTTCATCTCCTAGGGTTAGGTTTTTGGATGTCTATGGTTTTGTAATTCTTGTTTAACATAAAAAGGCCTTCAAAGCCTCATTGTAATCATCTTCAGGCGAATGAGCGCAACCGTCACATATCTTCTCAGAGATTAAGCTACCACCATTCTAGTGAGTCTTTCACTTTGTATTTTTACCTTCTTGTTGGAAGAAAACCAAAGCAGAAAGCAAGGCGATTTTGGGAAAAAAGGCATGCACAAGGAAAGTGACAACTAGAAGGAATAACAACATGCTTGCATGCATGGAAGACTTAACGACGTTAGGGTTAGGGTTTTGGTAATGTATTGTAATTTCTAAAGAACCATAAACATATAAATATAGTTATCTAGGTCTCATAGAGGATGACATTTTGTTGTAGTGAGTTATTAGAGATATAGAAAGATGGATACAAGGAAGCGAATAGTAGGTAATATTTTGTTGTATGACCTATTTTTGTAAGTTTTTGAGTTGGAGAAGACGAAGGAAGGTAGATATTCAGGTTTAGATCACAGACTGAGGATCCTGGTGCGATCTAGTCTGCCTCATAATAGATCTTAACCCGATGGAGGAGAATTGCAAAGCGCGCAACGTTGTAGTGACAAAATGACTATAATAAAAGAGATAAGAGCCAAATCTTGCTGGACGTAGCCCAAGGGGGTGAACCATGGTAACATCTGTGTTATGTGATTGAATGAATGTATTCCTTTATTGTCTCAGTAGATATAGATGTGTTAAATGAATGAGTTATTATATTTCTTACATAAATTGTGATAATGGTATACTTCATTAGTATGTTACAGTAGCACTCTTAATACATAGTTATTATATCTCTCACTCAATCCTAGGCTATAAACACATGAGTATTGCAGCCACCCATTAAGACTATCTTGGGTGAGATGGCGCAGTGCACCCTGTGTGTTGTGTTGCCTTCTGGTTTACCATGATCGTCGATAGTTTTAGAGGCTTTGCTGGAAACCCGAACAAACATGAACCCTGGGTCACTCAATAAAAACTCAAAAGGGATATATAAATAAAGAGTAACCTTTCGTTGTCATTGGTAGGAATAGTAGAGGATTGAGTAGATGAGAAGAGGCAGAGAAAAAGAATATTAAAGTAGAAAAGAAAGCAATGAGCCACTAGAAGGGGATGTTGAGACCGTGGAATCCCACAAAAGTAGAGATCAAAAGATGGATAAGGAAAAAAGAGTTGGAGTTTGCACAGAAAGATAACAAAAACCCTAGAATAACACCCCACAAATATCTTGAGAAATACATGTTTACTGATTTGAGCAAAGTCGTTTTCTGTGGTTTTCCACACTTATTGCAGAAGTGGATACTAAGGTTGAAGGATAACCACACAACGAACCAGATCCAACAGTTAGAGTGGACCCCAGTATAGATTGAGAAGTTACAACAAGTGTTACACATTATTTTCGTCACCCTCATGATCGTTAATGATGTAAACCTATATATTTCCTTCAGAGAAGTCAATGGCCTGAATTCCTGAAGAAAGAAAGGAGAATAACTTTCCTTGAGAGAAGAAGTTGTGTTTTCCTTTGTAAAAACCGTATTTTGGAGGATTTTCGCGGGCTGCACCATAGTTGGGGTGTGGAAATACCTGATTTCTGCAGGCTACACTATAGCTAGGGCATGGAATTTCCACAGGCTGCACTATATCTAGGGCATGAAATTTCCGCAGGATGCACTATAGCCAGGTCGCGGCAGCCCCCGCCACATATTAATTATGTGGCATTATCTCCGATGACTTCATCTTCTGACGATTTGGATCGAGTAGTTGACATGGTGATCTCTTTGATCATTATTTTAGAGAATGATCTCTTTACCCCTATCGCGACCCTCGACATGTGTTCCTCCCAGAGTGTGTTTCTTCCATCGAGTGAAGATCTCTTAGAGGCCATGACCGAGTTTTGTCCCTTGACATGGTGTTCTTCCAGAGAATTGTCCTCTTGGAATCCATGATCAAGAAGAGATATTTGAGCATGGTTCTCTGATTTCAAGATCGTTAAAAAATGAAACCAGCTTTGAGCATGGTTTTCTAATTTCAAGCTCATTAAAAAATGAAATCAGTTATGAGGATAGTTTTGCATCTCTGTAGCAACCTTGTTAAAAAATGAAACATATGTTGTGAGCATGGTTCTTTGATTTCAAGTTCGTTAAAAAATGAAACCAATTACGAGGATAGTTTTTTCGTCTCTGTGGAAACCTCGTTAAAAAATGAAACAAAGGTCTGGGGATTGAACCTAGATTCATGAGGATAGTTCTTCTCTTGTATCAAGCTCGTTAAAAAATGAAACAACTTCCCCCTCTCTGTTTGATTCAATTCCTTTGTATAGTATTTGAAGCTTCATTTCATTCTCCTTTGCAGTTGGACGAGATGAAGCTTGGGGGGAAATGCTTCCAGCCTTTGGACTTCATGCTGAAGTTGACCCACTAGCTTCTTAAGCTAGGGGCTAAGTACCAACCATCCCTGTGTTATGCGTTGGGAATTCCAAGCATAGTTTTCTATGGTTCAATCTTGTGTAAAAATGAAACCACCTACCTCAAGCATAGTTTCCTCTGGTTCGAGCTTGTGTAAAAATGAAACGAGGTCCAAGCATAGATTTGTTTAGTTTTTAAGCTTGTGAAAAAATAAAATCTATCCCAAGCATAGTTTTGTTTTGTTTTAAAGATTGCGTAAAAATGAAAACAATCCCAAGCTTACTCTTTGTTCTTTCACATGCTCGTAAATACATGAGACTAAGTTACCGAGCTTAGTCTTTGTTTTTTCTTGTGCTCATAAATCAATGAGAATGTAACCGAGTATATGTTTATCACTTTTTTGGAATCGTAAAGGTTATATGAAAAAGGAACCCCCTGGAGTTCCCTTTAAGCTCTTTTTAGACTCTATAAACATGGAAAGATTGTCGAGTGACCTTGTTCTTTTCATACTCGTGAAAGTATTTGAAGAAAATGTTTGTTGAGCGATAGTTTATCTCTTTTTCAGTCTCATCAAACTAACTTACGAAAAAGGAACTGAGAGAGTTCTCTTTAAGTTTTTTTCAGAGTCTCTAAACATGAAAAACCCTCGAGTTTTCTTTCTTTGGACTCGTTAAACAAACATCAAAAGGCCCATATGGGACTGACCTATTCCTTCCTAGGGTTCGTTAAACATACTCCGAGGGACTCGTCCGAAGGATGATCTTACAGTTCAAGCATATGTTATCCTCCTCAAGCTTGTGTAAAAATAAAGAGGTACTCACTAGAAATGGTGGGGGAAAAATTGGGAAAGAAATGTGTCTAAACCTGTATTCCATGGAAGAGTCACCTTTGAACATGACACCCTTTCACTCACTTTGTGTCTAGGTTGTAAACTCTGCTTGTCTCTTGATCATACTCCTTTATAAGATTACAAATTGGTCTGTGATCCCTGTTGTTGAGTCAGTGTTTCCAAGAAAGTTGTTGTGTCGTCAATATGTTGAAAGAGAAGTTCAACCCTGAAAGCCTTCTATTGCATCAACCATTTCTAAAGTCTTTAAGCCTTCTATTTGTTACTCTGATCTACCTCAAATCTTGTTACTCGTTTCATATCATTGATGTGGGATAAATTAAGGCCCTCCTGTGACGAGTCTTTTCCTGTCGAATTCAACTCATTATCCAGGAATTAGACTTAGAAACTAATTGGTACCTTGGAACTTTCATGCCTCAATGGCAGGTTTCCTCGCTTTCGATAGTGGGTTTTCATTATTGACCCCTGATTGGGAGATTCCACCGAGTGTTCGACTTCAGCTCATTAATTCACACCCGTTGGATTGTACCAGTGTACCTTGGGAGTCATTGACATTAATGGTGATTTCCTTATCACTTGTTAACGGTATACACTAATGAACAGTAATCAAATGGTTTCTACCATGTTCGACTTCAGCACATGTATTCACATGCTTAGATTCGTACTATAGAGTGGTGGAGATGAAGACCCTGAATCTTTTCTGACAGATTCAGGTTGCGTTGGAGTATATTCAGTTTGTACTTTTGCATAGATCAACATTGTATGTCTCGTGGCTATGTTCAAATTTGAGTCTTTAACACATAGATCCACAGTGTATTTTTGGTGGCTATGTTCATATTTGAGTCATAATGGCATGGATCCACGGTGTATGTTTGGTGGCCATGACCTGTCTTACCTGACATGGATCTTTGCATGTCAGAATTTATTCTTTGAGTCATTTGTATTATGAGTATGGGAATGCCTACCTCAGTGATGATATATTATTGTATTGTGTTTCCTTGTTTGTTGACAGGTTTCCAACCGACGTGTTCCTTGGTCCCTACACAAACTTGACAAAGTATTTCAGCTATCACTTTGTTCTAACTTCATACTTTGCGGGTCTCTCTGTTACACATTATTTTCATCACCCTCATGATTGTTAATGATGTAAACCTATTTGTTGCCTTCAGAGAAGTTAGTGGCCTGAATTCCTGAAGAAAGAAGGGAGAATAACTTTCCTTGAGACAAGAAGTTGTGTTTTCCTTTGTAAAAACCCTATTTTGGAGGATTTCTACAGCTACACCATCGCTGGGGTGAAAAAATACCTATTTTTTGTAGGCTACACTATAGCCAGGTCGTGGCGGCCTTCGTATGTGGGAAAAATGAGCATTTTCTCGATGCTTCTAGAAGGAGAAGATTCTATGGTGAGGTGGCCTCTGAATGGTTTGAATCTTACTCGCTTTCATGATTTAGTGGGATCATCCTAACCTCCTCACATTATCCTCTTCAAGTTATAAAAGGAGAGGAGCTCTCATGGAGAAAGTTAGTTGGTTTTGGAGCTTGGCTTTTGTAGCTTGATTGGGTTGGATTGAGCTTGGGAAATTTATGTTGTCTTTGAGCTTTTCTTTGTCAAGATAAATTTTGAGTAGCTATACGATCCATGGTCTCAGAATCCTTGGAGCAAGAAGTGTGTGGGAAGCAAGGAACTGTTGGAAGGAATCTTACGACATAAAGGCATCCGGTTGTAATATCTCTTCCTATAATTAATACAATACAGTGGCATGTTTCTTTCCCAAAGAATTATCTTTATTTTATTGCATAATTCATTGATCATCTGCATAGGTTGTCATTGAATATACTCTCTATACTTTCACTTTGGTTGGTTTGTGTCTCACTGCAGGATCAGTATCACAAGAGCACTGGAGCGAAACAGGAACAACAAAGACATAAGGAAACGACATTTAAAGGTATGTCTATCGTATTTTGTTTGGTAGTAAATTTGATGATTAGAGGCTAGGGAAAGCGCCATGTCCTGTCGTGTTTTTTTCTAGATATAGGTGGATCTAGAGGGATTAGTCTACGTTCACATTCACCTATTTGCCTAATAACAACAAGTAAACAACAAATTCACCCGCACAGTAGACTTTTGGCTCGACAATTTGTGGCAAGATTTATAATCAGTAGATACAGCGAAGTCGTACAATGCATCGAAGCAAGAATTTCTACGCAGACCTCCAGGAAGGTACATTAGATCCTTGTATACTTCTATCAAGATATTGCTATACAAAAAATTTGTAATGAAAATGGATTCATACATCTAAACTTCCTTGCGTGCATGGGGAAAGGGTGAAATCACTGACAAAAAAGGGAGAAATGGAAGGAGGAAAGGACAAGGGAAGTAAGGAGGAACCCTTGGACCCGATCATGATGGATGACGACCAGATCAAGTGGATCTTGGCAACAGCTAGAAAGACACGTAGTAGAGTACCCTACCAATATAAGGTGAATACCAAGAAGAGACTCGTAGTCGCAAGGGAAGGCTTGGCAAGTGATGAAGAAGAAGTAGAGGATTTCCAGGTTCTGGAGTAGAATGAGAAAATTCTATGTGAAACATATGAGAAGAATATGAGAGGTCCAAGAATGGGGAGAGAAGACATCAATCCTATCCGTATTAATGTCAGTGTGGAACCCATAAACCCATGTGCGACTAATACACCAAAAACAACACCGCCATTTAGACAAATGGAATTCGTAAGAAGACCGATAGAAGGAAGTACATCTACACAAGGAACAAAAACTGGAGGAGCCAGTTCAAGTATCACTAGTCAAGTATATACATTGTGCAGAAGTAGTAGTTCAACGTTCAGAATGGTAGGACAGAATCCCACCATCAGATTACCAGAATTTAAAGGAGAAGCGTCAGAGGAACTGGAAAAACACTTGTTAATCTGTGAGAAAAATTGGGAAGAAAAACAGATCATAGAAGAAGATACCAAACTGGAAAAGATATCGATTACACTAAGGGATCATGCACTGGATTGGTATATGAGATTAGCTACAAACAATCCACCATGGACAACCAGAACAATTGCAGACATCAAGAAAATACTGATAAAAGAGTTCTAGAAGCCGAGTTCAGAAGATCAGTACATGAATGAGATGATCGAAATTAGATAGAAACTGGGAGAATATGTATGGGAGATTGACCATAGATTCAAGCGACTGAAGGGAAAGTTGAAATATCTCATGACCAATATGTAACATAGGAAACTATTCATCAATTCACTTCTACCACACTTAAAATACCCATTGCGATAGTAGAAGTTTCAGGCGCAGACAGAGGCTCTGTAGGAATCCCTACAACTGGAATAAAAGTAGATGGATCCAGCCATCGAAGAACTGAAGGAGGATTTGAAGAACTTAACGTTCCATCTAAACCAAAATATGAGTAAGGAAAAATGAGAAGTTGTTTGGTGCACTACATGCAGGACGCAAGGGCACCACAAGAACGAATGTCCAACATTCGCGCAATATATGGCAGCGGGGATTCCAAATCCATTACCAACAAGAGGACTATGGTGTGAAATCTGCAAGAAGCTAGGCCATGATCCATATCACTATTCAATGATGCAGAAATACCAAACAATCACAAAGAGCTCATATTGCAACTTTTGCAAGTCAGTGGGCCACAATGACAAAGATTGTAGAACTATGGAGTTGATGCAAGAAAGGACATCGAATGCATATAGAGTGCAGGCCGAAATGATGATTGGGCAAGCCACACCACAATTTAACCAAGTTCCAACTCCATTCAACACTGCACAGGAGCAGTATAATACTGCACAACAAACATATAATACCAGGTAGCCACAATACAACACAACACAACCTCAATACAATAAAACAAAGTACAATCAGATGCCTCAGTATAATACGTCGAGAGGAGATCAAGAAGACTACACAGGTGGAGGACGAGTGAGAGGAGGTTTTGGATGAGGTAGAGGACCAGTGGTATGTCATAATTTCCAACAACTGGGGCATTATGCAAGGGAATGTCCACTTCCACCAGCAACATGTATGTATTGTTGTGCATCAGACCACAATACGGAAAAGTGTCTGACAACATTAGTAAAGATTTAGGAAAATAGGAACTAGAACAACTAGAATTTTCAATGGATCTCAACCAAAGCGAGGGATGAAGAATGAAACATCAACATAGTTACCCGTGGAGGAGATAAAACAGGGAACGACGCAGTTCGATAAGATCCAATACAACATCAGTGGATAAAGAAGAACGTCGAACCAAGGAAGAAGTTCGATGCGCAGAAGGAGAAGGATATATTTAATCAAGCTCGACAAGAATTTAAGAAGGAGGACATTGCGTCAACTTCAATCGCGCAAAAAAGAAAGGAAGTGCTAGAATACAATATGCCTCTGTTATTGGATCATACCAACAAAATTTAATCTACGGGACAAGTAAGTACAATCAAAGGCTTTTTGCAATCATGTGTAAGCATATTGAATGATCCATCATCTATCAAAATATTGAAAAACTTACTGGAAAGATGTAGTATAGAGACGGAAGGAAAAATAGAATAACCTACATACAAGAAGAAGAACAAGTAGGGAGTTCAGACTGAATGGCAACATCAGAGGTTTGAACATGAGAGATATCATACTAGATCTAGGATTTGAAGTGAATGTATTACCAAAGAATACATGGCAATGCATGGGAGAGCCCACATTAGGATACTCAACTGTTCAATTAAACTAGAAAACAAACACAGAGTCCTACCAATTGATAGACTGAAAGGAGTGACAGTAGACCTGGATGGAGTGTGCACTAAAGCATATTTTCAAGTAATTGAAATAGTGGACGGCACAACACCATATTCAACATTGCTTGGATTGGATTGGGTGTTTGACAACCAGGCCATAATCATTTGAAGACACAAAAAATGACATTTGAGTCAGGTGAATACAGGGTCATTGTGCCATTAGACCCATCAGAAGGGGAAAGGTTTGTAGAACCCACTTGCCTAGACTTAGAATAAATCACCCAATTGTACAGAACAACTACACGCGATGAGGATTACGCAAACCCAACTATTGATGGAATACTCAGTTAGAGGAGAATTACTTCATGTGTGACAGACTCAAATACCATTTTATAGAACTGGCAACAAATGCTACATGAAGTGTCCATGAGAATATGTTCACAAATAGACCGCGCAGTAAGATGGGTAGGAATGGAGATAAGGGAACCACCCAGTTTCCATGGAATAAATGATCTATAAACATTTCTGGCACAGTACGAAGATGACGTGTTAGAGAATCAGAGACTCTTAGCACTTGATATAATGCTCAAGGCCACACCTGCAAGATGGTGGCATGCACACAAAGAGACAATCACAGATTGGTACCAATGTAAGCGATTATTGCGCATAAGGTTCGACGCAGAATAGAAAAAAAATAAAAAACATAAGTACGATGGACAGGGGGAACCAGTGGAACACTTGGAGAAGTGCAGAACGTTGTGGAAACTGACACCCTAGAGGAATGGCCTCATCATTTTATACACACTTTAGAGGGCATACCAGCAAACTTGTATACTAAGCAGAAACTGTGAAGAGGAACTGCGACCTGGACAGTATTTCAACATAATTTTATAGTTACTTTTTCATTCGAGCATGAAAACATCAACATCGATGCATCTATTAAACAAATAAGAGGGAGGATATTCATCAAGGAACCAGAAGTTGAGCTCATAACATAATAGAAACAACGGAATAGATTGACAGTCAAAGAACTGTTGTCATGTTACCATGTGCAGGAGGAAGCACCATATGAAGACGATCCGCATGATATTCCAATTGAGGAAGAAGAAGGTGAAAGAGAATTTTAAGGTCCACCTATCGAATCATAATTCACTGTAGCCCAGATCAAGGTAAATAAATTCATCATTGGGGCAGTTGAAAATCCCAAAATGACCAGTTTTGGAGACTATTGGGATGAGCAAACAATAGAAATCATAACAGAGTTACTGTGCAAGTACAACGACCTATTTCCCACAACATTTATAGATATGAAGCGTATAAAATGAGAGCTAGGAGAAATGAAGATACCACTCAGAGATCAAGCGAGACCAATCAGGCAACAACCATATAGATTGAACCCGATATATAAGCATGAAGTCAAAGCTAAGATCGATAGGATGCGCGAAGCCGGAATCATAGAACCGGTAGAAGATTCAGAATGCATAAGTCCAATGGTAGTTCAGGACAAAAATGAAGGAGGGATACATATATGCGTTGAATGAGGAATTTGAATGATGCATGCCTACATGACTTGTTCCCTACACCTTTCATAGATGAAGTGTTGGAGAATGTAGGAGGACATAGAGCTTACTCATTCAATGATGGATTCTCAGGCTACCACCAAATCAAGATAGCATAGGAAGATAGATACAAGACCATGTTTTCCACAGAATGGGGATCCTACCATTACGCAGTCAGGCTGTTTGGAATGAAGAATGCACCAACAATATTTTCTAGAGTAGTCATTGTCGCATTTAAGGAATTCATCCACCGGTTTCTAGAAGTATACTTGGACAATTGGACAGTCTATAATTTGTTGAAAGGAAATGTAGAGGTATTATGGTTGATGTTAGAAAGATGTGGATTGTTCTAGATATCATTAAACATAAAACAATGTATATTATGAACACCATTTGGGATACTATTGGGCCATATAGTATGAAAACAAGGTTTACTAGTAGATCCGACAAAGATTGCAGTAATTGTTAGCTTTCCACCACCAAAAATAGTTCATCAGCTAAGAGCGGTGTTGGGACACACAGGATACCACAGATATTTTATCAAAGGATATGCACAGATTACCATGCCAATGGAAAAAATGTTAAGAAAGAATACAAAGTTTCAGTGGAACGACGATTTTCAACATGGTCTGGATACGTTGAAAGAAAAACTGGTCACCACACCAATAATAGTATTTCCATACTGGGAGAAGACATTACGCGTGCATGTAGATGCATCAGTTGTGGCACTTGGAGATATCTTGGCACAACCAGGAGCGGGAGATTTGGATCAACCTATAACATTTGTGAGCCAAAATATATCAGAATCAGAACAAAACTATAATACTACAAAGAGGGAAGGCCTAGCTATGGTCTACGCACTGCAGAAGTTCAGACATTACTTATTGGGGAAACACTTCAAGATGTTCACAGATCACTCAGCCCTTAAATACCTATTCAACAAGCCAGTGTTGGGGGGGAGAATATGTCGATGGTTATTTATGCTTCAATAATTTGATTTCGACGTAATAGTCAAGCTAGGAAAATTGAATGCAGGACCTGACCACCTATCAAGGGTCACAAATGAAGAATAACCTACAAATTTAGAGGACAACTTCTCGGACACACAGTTATTTTTAGTCCAGATCACTGATGAATACTTTGCAGATATCATTCATTACTTAAGCACAAGTACTGCGCCATAAGAGGACAACACTGCATGGAAGAAAAACTTGGTAGTCCGGGCTGCATACTATCAACTGATCGTAGGACACTTATACGAAATGGGAGAAGATAGTATCTTGCATAGATATGTGTTAGAACACGAAAGACCGAGAGTTTTAACAGAAGCCCATGAGGGAATAGCATGAGGACATTACGTAGGAAAATCTACCGTGCATAAGGTATTGCACACAGGACTATGGTGGCCAACCATTCACAGAGACTTGAAGGAGTACTGTCAGAGATGCGATGCCTATCAAAAAGTAGGTAAACCCAACAGAAGAGCTGAGATGCCATTACAAACATGGGTAACATTGCAGGCATTCGATAAATGGGAAATAGACTTTGTGGAACTAATCAACCCACCAGCAAAAATAATAGGAGTAAGGTACATCATCACCGCGATAAAATACCTGACAATATGGGTGGAAGCAACACCAATGAAGGATTGTAGCGAAGAAACAGTAGCACACTTTCTATTTGAACAAGTAATCACTCAATTTGGGTGCCCATGAGTTTTGATTAGCGAACAAGGAACACACTTCATCAAATGCACTATCAACTCTATGAATGAAGAGTTTGAAGTCCATCATCCAAAGAGCACACCATATCACCCACAGGCGAATGGCACAGTAGAGGCATTTAACAAAATATTGAAGAATGCACTAACAAAGATCTGTAATGTTAGCAGGGATGATTGGGATGTCAAAATACTAGCAGTATTGTGGGCCTATAGGACTACGTGCAAAACATTGACAAGGCACACGCCATTTAAAAACTGGTCTATGGCCAAGAAGCAGTGGTGCTATTAGAATTTCTAGTACTAAGACTGTGCGTAAAAGAAATTACACACATGACATAGTGAGACGCAGTACAAGAAATACTAAACCAACTGATGACCATGGAGGAATATTGGATCCTAGTAGGGTTCCACCAACAATTTCAGAAAGCAAGGGACAAAGCTTGGCATGACAGACACATCAAGAAGAAAAATTTCAAGGAAAGAGATTTAGTGTTGATGTATGACAACAAATCTTTTCAGCACCCAGGAAATATTAGAATGCATTGGTTAGGAGTGTAGGAAGTAAAAACTGTCACATATGGAGGAAATGTACAATTGAAAGACTTCGCAGGCGCAGAACTCAGAGCCATGATCAACGGGAGCCGACTGAAGTTGTATAAGGACAATCTACCACCCACCTCACATTAACAAAAAAAAATAAAAAAATAGGATATTAAAAAGTACGAATAGAGGCACAGTGCACCAAAAGAATAAGAAGCATGCACACTTAGGAATACAAATTCAGTGGGCACAAGACCAATGACTAGGTCATGATGGAAACAAGAGGGAAAACCAAACACGACAAACACAGTATGCAATGATGAAGTTATGTGGAATTGAATGTCGAAAAGGACAGACGGGACGTCGCATTAATCACACCAACTAGAGACGGTGGGGTAGAGTAATGGAAAGTACGAAGGAATTAGAGGTGCATTGAATCTGTTATAAGGGTAGAATATTCAACAAGTTTCATACAATGCCCATACAAAACACGGACGTGATAGAAAATAGTCTATTGTGAGAATGGAAAAGACAAAGAGTGAGAAATCATACAAAGAATAGGGCGCATCTCATAGAGGTTATAGAGACAATTGAATTCAAGAAATGCTCGAGATTCACCACTATGGAACCACCAAAATAAGCAGAGTCGACCCAGACCGCACGACTCTCTAGAATTAGAACCAGGGGACATGTACAATCATAGGAAAGCGAACAGTAGCCGCCAGAGGTCATCAATGTTGACGAAATCCCCTCACCAGATACAACACCGCTGAATCCCATACCCATGGTCGAAGAAACCTAACAACCAACACCTGAGGGAATGAATGTGGATATGCCGACAAAAGAACAAGAGAAATAGAACCAGGGCATAGGAACCCTGAAGGAGGCCCAACCAGAGAACCCTGAAGCAACTCCAAGAGTCAAAAAGATGGCTACAAATCTAGTAGCAGTAGTCAAGCCGGACGAATCCCAAACAACCGTTTCAGACCACCTACCGGAAGGAACGATAAAAGATGTCACGGGTTGGCTAGAATGGTTTTTTGAAGTATGACCAATGGAGGTTGTAACCTTGAGCCAACCACTACCGAAGAAAGACAAGCAACAAGTACCTAGGTTGCCTCGCAAGAAACCCATCATAGCCCTTGTTTTGTCTCATATACTAGATGGGGTACCCATCAAATCAAACTTGCTAGGTCATATCTCAAAGCTTAAATAGTCGGACCACAATGTAACAGACATAGACAAGTTCTCGGAATTTGCAAAGAGAGTATACTTACAGAATGTGGGAGTGAATGCGGTTGGGGAACTGGTTGATCAACCACTCAAGTGGGCAACAGGATTGGAGAAAATAGGGATTTTAGCTCTGCTAGACCTACCACACTTTGGCAGAGGATACTACGCAAACAACTGCGTCAAACAACTGACACCAGTCACACATGGCCGGGATATATGGTTGGAAAAGATCGTCTCAATAGACGTGGAGCTCATTGGGCACATTACAGGGCTTCCATCCCGAGGCATGGATCCCATGCAATTTCTCGACGATAAGACAAAGGAGAAAGCAGTAGAGAAGGAGATGAAGAATAAATACGGCACTGACAGGGGGGCGCGAGGAATCATCATCAAGAGGATCAATGATGTCGCAACACAAATGGCCACAAAAATATTGGCATGCAAGCTACTAAGAAAATGTTACAAGGAGGAAGTCTCGGCTGGGGTTGTTGGAGTTGCAGGTCAGTGTGCTAAAGGAAGCACAGTTAGTTGGGCACCTTACCTTTTGAATTTGTTCCTGGATGACTGGAAGGATGCGCAGGATCTAGGAACCGAATTCCACTACTCATGGCTTCTCATGTTGATAGCTATCAGGGGATGGAAGGAACCAAAATACACATTCTTTGCCATCAGACCCAAGTTGAATTGTGGAGTGAGGTATCTATTACTTGGTGCCACATAAGATGAAAAGCATAGGAAGATGAACACAATTTTATTCTAAGGATACCTTCGCGACCTATAGGAGGCCATCTCCTACATGTGGAGAATAACACCACAGTCTATCGCACAGTATCAAGACATCGCCAAATTCAAGGCCACTTGACATGCGATGTGGAAGGATCCCAATAAGAAGTGGAAAAAAATGCGCTACTGCATCACGGAGGGCGACATCGACACGGTTATCGAAGACTAGGAATATGACTAGAAGATTCTAGTCCTCACCCAAACCATACCTACAATGACTGCAGAGGAGGAAACAGGGCAGGAAGAAACACAGCCTAAGGAAGTCCCACTGCCTAAGAAATGAAGGACAGACCATACAAAAACAAAGAAAACAAACGAAGGGACAACTAAGACAGGGACCCATAAGGGGAAGAAGAATAATACGCAGTTGTTCCAATAACAATAGAAACAAGCCGAGGAAGTGTAGGGGACTACACCAAGCCCCAATCCACAAGAACCGGGCCTAAATAAGAGAACAACCACTCATATGGGAGGCACGTGCAAGAAGATGAAGGTGCAAAGAACACCTCCAGACTACACGATCACGGAGGACGATGCAGATATGATGGCCCAAATGGTTCAGGATCATACAACTAAAGATTTTGAAAATTTTGTGCACCACAGGGATAGAATTCAAGAGGAGTTGGCAGACATGCGACAGATCCTCATACAGATCGGGGAAGCACAGACAATGGGCAACAACATAGGAACATGTCCATCAACATCACAAACAGGAGAAGGACCGGAAGAAGGTGAGTGAGGCACAGTGCAAACAATACCGCAACCGATTGTGACATTCCACATTACACCGAGCATGCTACGCATGAACGAGATCATGGGGAAAACACCCCTAAAGGACTTATCTCAACTCCAATTGGCATTTCCGTGAATACCATCCAAATCTCTACACAAATTATAGGTTAGTGTTACCCAAGAAGTATAGTTTCGTGCATGCACAGAATTAGCCGAATTACAGCAGGAAACAGAGAAGCGAGATGCGCTAGAATTAATGTGTGAGCAGGATAAACTCAAGACCCAATACAAGAGGGAGTGCGTGAACGTATTGGAACAAAAAGTAGCAGGAACTTATGAGAGGATTCCAAAAACCGTGTAGAGGGACGTCCTCATAGCAACATAAAAGATTGATTCGTTTGCAAATGAAATCGATCAATATCAGAAGGATATCGAGAATCTCTGTGAGTATCTCACACCCACCACTCCACCACAGGTAAGGGAGCAAAGGAAGAAGGAGGCAACAAAGCAGCTACAAGAGATAGAGCAACAGGTCAGCACAACAACCGACTTGTTCGATAAAGCAACACAACTTTGGACAAAGATAGAAGAGGATTAACAATTCCAATGATGGGACAAGGAAGAATAAAGGATAAGCAAAACTATCCAAGACCTCAAGCAGAGGCAGAAGACAATTCCTATCACAGAGCGCATCAAAGGGGTGAAGGATATGAAGAAACTGTAGGCAGAACTCACCACTGTGCAAACACTGAAAAAGGAGCGTCAGACTTAAATGGAATCGCTTCAAGAGTGAGTAGTAGAAGTCCTTGCGCAGGCACAGGAAGCCAACAACATATAACACAGACCTAGGTAGAGTGTGCAGGATTAATCAGTGACAAAATTGTATTCCATATAGTAGACACACTCAAGGAGAAGACCGCACAGGCACAAACACAAGTAGTGGAGCTCAAGAAGAATTTCTAGGCGATCATCAGGGAGATTGATGAAGTGCACAAAGGTTAGGTGGCTCGGGACAAATCACATGTTAGTGTTGGGGGCTTGTTGGAAGCAGACCAAACCAGAAAGCAAGGCAATTTTGGGAAATAAGGAACACACGAGGAAAGCGACAGCTGGAAGGAAGAATAGCATGCACATATGCATGGAAGACCTAAAGAGGTCAGGGTTAGGATTTTGGTAATGTATTGTAATGGATGAAGAGCCAAAAACGTATAAATATAGTTATCTAGGTCTCATAGAGGATAACATTTTGTTGTTGCGAGTTGCTAGAGATATAGAGAGACGAATACAAGGAAGCGAATAGTAGGTAATATTTTGTTGTATGACCTATTTTTGTAAGTTGTTGAGCTGGAGAAGACAGAGGAGGGTAGATATTGAGGGTTAGATCACAGGATGAGGATCCTGGTGTGACTTAGTCCGCCTCATAACAGATCTTAACCCAAAGGAGGAGAATTGTAAAGCGCTCGATGTTGTAGTGACAAAATGACTATAATAAAAGAGCTAAGAGCCAAATCTTTGTGGACATATCCCAGGGGGGGTGAACCATGGTAACATCTATGTTATGTGATTGAATGCATGTATTTCTTTATTGTCTCAGTATATATAGATGTGTTAAATGAATGAGTTATTATATTTCTTGCATAAATCGTGATAATGGTATACTACGTTAGTAAGTTACAGTAGCACTCTCAATACACAGTTATCAGATCTCTCATTGAATCCTAGGATGTAAACACACGAGTATTGCAGCCACCCATTACTACTATCTTGGGTGAGATGGCGCAGTGCACCCTGTGAACTGTTTTGCCTTCTGGTTTACCAGGAGGGCCGATAATTTTAGAGGCTTTGTTGGAAATCTGAACAGACATGCACCATGTGTCACTCAATAAAAACTCAGAAGGGATAGCATTCCATAATAAAATTGTACACAGAGTCATATTTTGATGACATAATGCTTAGTTCTCCAAAACACCTTTCCAACAAACTATTATGTGCCTAAAACAAAGATCGTATGCAAAAGTTATGACCCTAGGAAGTTAATGTACTAACTTAACCAAAAGAGCCCCACATGACATTTGGTGTTTCATCTCCTAGGTTTTGTTTTTTGGATGTTGATGCAAACGCGCCAACCAGGGCACGCCTGCTCCCACAGAACCTTCTCCTTCAATGCCTGAAGAGCTGAAATGCTCTTCAAATCCCTTATCGGGACCTTCCAATATCCACAAGACTCTTTCGATGATTTCCCTTTGTTCTATCAGGAAATCGGATGTCGCGGGATCGTGAGTCCTGCACTCACGATATCGGGTCTTACCAATTCCTGAAACCCGATGAAATTTCACCCACGTGTCCCTTTCTCTTATCGAGAATTCTCCCGTCAGGAAATCGACACTTGCGAGGTCACGAATCACTCACCTCGCGGATCCCTGATTCCCGATTAGCTATGACACCTCTCTCTACCCCTTAGCTCCCTCCAGATAGCTCCTTTCCCATGCGACTTGCCAGTCCACGAGACCACGATCCTTTTCCCCTATTGGAATTTCGGAATTCATGACTTTGAAATGCGTAGAACTCATGCCCTTGGGATCTCCGATGCCACCTGGCGTCGAATCATGGCAAGGATTCACCTTCCGACACCTGTCCTCCACTACGGGCCTTAACCCTATCGGGAAATCGCGTATCGAAATATTGCGATTCCCATTGTCAATGTACACGGGACTTTCAAATACCCGAACTCCAATATGTTGACACCTGTTATCCACTTAACATGGTGACTGCATGGTTATCGCGTTTCAGGATTTCGCGACTTCTCCTGTCGTGGGTCTATCGTCACCGAGAATCCCGATATGCTGAACCCCGACTCATTCAGATCCTTGGACACGTGTTCCCCAAATCAATGACTCCGACTGTGTTGGGAAATCGCGGATCGCGATTCCGTTATACAAGAGTTTCACGACTCCGAACAACCCGATATCCCGAACTCTGACTCTCCGGGATCTCTCGCCACGTGTCCCTGCTATGATCAATGGCTGAGATTCTCCGTCGGGATTTTGAGACTCGAAAGGTCTCAGCTCCCTCGACTTGTAAAACCACGATGCCTCCAAAATCCCAATGAATTCCCAGAATGCTGACACGTGTTCTGCCGAGACCAACGGCTAGGATCCCTTCTCGAGATTTTGGGACTTCCAAGGTCTCCGATTCTTACCCTATGAAAACTCGATGACGCCAATATCTCGATGTCTCCTCCGGGTTCTTCCTCTGCTCCTTCAGGCTTAAACCCTGCGGAACTTCCCGAGATCTAACGGCTGACGGGATTTCACAGTTTCCTCGACAAATCCTGGCCGTCGATTCCTCCTCCTTGAAGATTTCTCGAGAATGCTAAGTGTTCCTTCTCAGTACTTGCCCTTCAACACCTGCACTTGAAACTCTTACTCGAAACTTCCTTGGCACAACCCCTGTGCTCTCCTTTAATTATACCACGAAGGTACTATACCTCCTGAGCTTATCCACTCTGATTCTTTCAGAGGAGCTTGCGTGCACTCCTTGCGCTCAACATTCAACAACTTCCCAGGTGTTGAATCCTTCATACTCTGTGCACTTTCTGCAGTAGCAGTCTTCAATCTCCTTTACTCAGATTAACAACTGAGACTTCTTCTTCAGCCTGCGCACTCCTTGCATGGCTTCGACAACCCAAATCCACTTCTAGATGAATGAGAACAAAAGTTGAACTACAGAGTCTTCATCAATGCACTCCTTGTGGATGAATTCAACTGCACAACTTGCAGGAATCTCCTGGCTCAGGTAGAGAAACAATTGAAACTCATTCTCTCTCCCTTTCAGACTTCAGTTGAAACATGAAATCACATACACCGCATATACAAAGAAAATGCATAACAAGAAACAAACATTCCTGAGCACATAAACAATATACACAGAGAAACAACACCAACCATGAGTTTGAATACGAACTTTCTTCTATTAATTCAACATCTATACATGGGTGTTCTCCTTACAATTCTCTGCATGCTCTCCTCTTCTTGCTCCTAAATGCTTCTATCTTCCTCTATTCTTCACTACTATCTTACAATGGTACAATGAGGGTGTCTATATCCGTTTTCCCTCTCAGATTCTAAACTATCAAATCTAGACTTAAACATCCTATCTACCAACATTAAATCTACTAAATGCCTCCTATCTACTTTAGACAAGAGCGAATGGCTCAAGGTTTGATACGATCTACAAAAGGCGCTCCTTCATAAAGGATTCATTAAATACTAGCACTACAATCCCAAAGCACTTTCAAAATTTTTTGGTTTGTTTATCCAACTGATCTTCGCTTGATGTGCTGGCTCACTTGATGATTTGGCGATGCTCCTGCATCATACTCCTCGTCTTGAAAAATTTCATGGGCTCCTATCCATGAGCTCCTGCACAGTCTGTCCATGCTTTTGAATCACTGCTTCAGTCTCCCAGCTGGCATCTTCCTCTGGATGGCCCTTCCATTTGACCAGATACTCGAAGTATTGCTTCCGCCTGGTCTTTTTACTCATCCTCTTATCAAGTATATGCTCCATCTGTGGCTTTTCTGCAATCAGCATCTGCTTTTGCCACTGGATTTCTAGTTGTTCATCACTTCCAGCTCCTGCTTCCTCAGCCTTATATGGATATAAGTCTGAGACATTGAATGTCGGAGATATTCCGATCTCATCTGGCAACTCAATTTCATAAGCATTTTCTCCCAACTTCTTCAGGACTCTGCATGGCCTAATTGTCTTCATTTTCAGCTTGTTGTATGTTCCCTTTGGGAACCTTTCCTTCCTCAAATGTGCCAGAACTAGATCACCAACTTCGAACTGAAGTTGTCTCTGATGCTGATCCGCTCTGTGCTTATATTCCTGGTTTGATTCCAGCAATCGCTCCTTCACCCTGCTGTGAAGTTCTTCCATTGCCTCTGCGAATTCTTCAGCACTTGCACTCTTAGTCACTATCTTCTCTGATTCCCTCAGTTCAGATACTCCTCTTGGCTGCCTGCCATATACAATCTCAAATGGAATTTTGCTTGTGCTTATGTTCACTGAGTCGTTGTATGCAAACTCTGCCTGTGGCAACACATTGTCCCAACTGCTATGGTGCTCTGTCACCAAGCTTCTGAGTAAATCTCCGAGACTTCGATTTACCACCTCTGTTTTCCCATTCGTTTGAGGATGATAGGAAGAACTAAACATCAAGTTAGTTCCCATCTTCTTCCAGAGTGTCCTCCAGAAATGTCCAATGAATTTGGTATCCTTATCCGATACTATGCTTCTGGGTAAACCATGAAGTCTAACGATCTCTTTGAAAAACAAATTTGTGATGTGAGTCGCATCACTGGTCTTCTGGCATGGAATAAAATGTGCCATTTTGGAAAATCGGCCAACCACCACAAAGATCAAATCATGTCCTCTTTACATCCTAGGCAATCCCAATACGAAATCCATGCTGATTTCATCCCACAGTCTTTCGAGTATGGGTAATGATTGATAGAATCCCGCATTCTACTTCCTGCCCTTTGAATGCTAGAAAATTCTACATCTGTCAACAAACTTCTTGACTTATGACCGCATTCCTGGCCAAAATTATGCTTCGCTCAGCTTTGCAAATGTCTTTTCATGGCCAAAATGCCTTGCCAATCCACCACTGTACTTCTCTTTTAGCAGATTCTCCCTCATGGAGCAATTCATAATGCATAACTGATTTCCTCTGAACAACAGTCCATTTTGGATCATGTAATCTATCCATGGGCTTCTGTCTCTGAGAACTGGATTCTCAGCTGCTTCATATGCCTTTGCAAAATCTGCATCACCTGCATACATGTCCCTAAGATTTTCAAAACCCAATGTTTTGACT
>ML817114.1:123265-160976 GCA_009831015.1 Picea engelmannii | reverse complement strand
TGGTGCAATTGTTTTGTTGTTCTTTTCTCTAATGATGGAAATGATGAATCATTGTGTGGATATATGATGAAAGATTATGGTAGATGAATTATTTTTCTTGCTATTGATCTTATCATACAAATGTTTTCTTCTAATAATTAGTATTCTCAAATAGTAATTGGATGCTCACATGGTTAATGTATTATTACTAGGCCTATGGTATAGGATTATCGTTTGCATGTTTGAGCAGCGGGTTATCCCAAGCACAACCTCTTTTGTAGTAGTTAAATTTTCTCTCATTTTGTTTCTTGGATAGTTTAGGTTAAAATCTCAGCTAGTGATCGAGTGATCACACAGTTAAAGTATTATTACTATGCATGTGGTAAGATATCATTGTCTGCATGTTGGAGTGAGGGTTATCCCGAGCCCGACCTTTCCCATTCTTTAGACTTCCTTATCGCTATGTGGTCAAGTTGGTTTATACCGGCGTTTCCTCACATTTATCCTAACTAAACAGAAAATACCAAAAGAGAAAATCCTAACTGAAGGAGATGCCTCCATAAGAAAACACAAATCCCGTCGATTGAATTGGTCAGATCACGAGATATGGAGAACCATTCCAATCACAAACGCTACAGAGTCTAATTGGGCCTCGGTGACGGGTTTGGTTTCTACTGTTGAGTTAAGGGGTTTAAGACCCATCAACGGGATCGACCCCAAATATTACAGACTCCTCTGTGTAATTTTACACCCAGTAAGTTTCCCATCAATGCTTGGCATGGGGGAGAGCCTTAAGGAGTGAAAAGGTGATCTTTTCTTTGTCGAAAAAATTGTGAACAGTGAAATAACCTTCTAGCAAATTTAACCATTTTTAAAAAGCATTTTCATCGATCTAACCTTCAAGTATGGTAATATCAAAATTAAATTGTACCTTGAATGGGGCATAATTTCCAAAGTGATATCTTAATGAAGACGCATCTATTTTTGTCGACAATCGTTGAAGGATTTGGGAAAAAATCTCCAACATATCGTTCCTCTATTGTGCAAGGGATTCTGTGAGAAACAACTTGATGGGATCTTCTAATCCCTCATTTCTCTTCTCTTCTTCCATGGGAGGACGCTTGGGCTGGCAAGGGTGGCTATCCTCAAGATAAATTATATCGAGACCCAAATCTCTATACCATGACCTCCTCGAGGACATGCACTAAGAAATGAAAAGGAGTAGCCTAATCTGATACCACTAATTTGGGTTATTTTGAGAGATAAATGAAGGATGAGATATAAAAATGAAATATACAGAGATATTTCAATAAACACAGAGATATAATAATGCACATTTTTTATTAATGAGAGAAATTGTAAAATTACAGAGTGAATGACTTGTTATAATGGCGACATCTTATCTTCGAGGAGAGATATGATGGCTACACACATTCACAATAAGATGACGATGTTTACAATGAGGCTCTAATGGCCTTTTTAACATAAATAAAATACAAAACCCTAACCCTAGAAGATGAAACGCCAAAAGGTATGTGGGCCTCGATGGGGGTAGTTCATACATCAACTTCCCAAGGACGTAATTTTTGCATATGATATCCATTTTTGGTGCACGATAGCTCGTTGGAAAGGTTTATCCAAGGACTACACATTTTTCCATCACACTCTGGCTAAAGCCTATCGTGTGACTGTGGCAAGCCCAAAAAATGTTGTTTAGGGCCTCAAAACGACCCCAAAAGTTTAGGACCCGAAAATATGTAGAAAAACTTCCAAGGTGGAAACCCATGTTTTGAGCCAGTGGAATAGGTGGGTGGCCATTGATTTCTGCCTGGATCATCGATGCAGCTGACACAATGACAATTTAGCACATATAATTTCTAAGACACAGTTGTTGGACGTAATACAATATCAATTTGTGTACACTAGGAAAACGTAGTTGTGCATAGCAAAAGGCCAGTTGTGGGTGTTGTTGGTTTCAATGAGTTGCTTCTGCAGAAGAAATAATTGATATCCAAGCTTTATTTAGCAAGTTTTGTTAGTGGAGACTTTACAATGTGGTAGCAAGACTCAACTAGGAGGTTGGATACATTGCATAGTGGCATCAAAGTTCAAAATTTTAATGTGACATGGCCCAGACTAGAGCCAGGGATGTTGCATTATCGAAAACCATAACAACCAAGAACAACAAAAATATTCCTTGAAACTTATATTGTATTAAATGATTGTATTCAATGCCTCACATGAATCCTTGCTACAATTCTTCCTCCTATGGTATTACTCCCTAGTACCAAGATAATTCAAAACTACCTTCCTTTCATAGAGGTTCCATTACACGGGATATGTAATCCTCCTTAGGATTATTTATGCCTCTTTTGTACTTTTGTTTCTATCACTTAACTCTGACTCCAAGCATAGACACTTTGTGTTCATGCACATAGACATTTCCTTTGTGATCAAAATCCCATAGACTCTTCTCTACAATTACCTTAGAATCAAATAAAATCACAATTGAAAGCATGAGCCTTTTGTTCTGTAATCACTTCCAAATATATTGAAACATATTTTGGAAGTATAAGGCTCTTTTTATATTCTCATATAGAACAACTTTTTCATGAAAATATTCTTTCCAAACTCTAAGTTCAAAACTAGAATAAATAAGAGTTATTACATGTCATTTTGAGTTGAGCCCTAAAAAAATATTCCATTATGTTCTAGGTCTTCCCATTTTTAGGAGTAGATTTATGAACCTTAGGAGTTCATCTTTACCTCCAAGATTTTATTGAAGCATTAATTCCAAACCTCATGGAATATTTCTGTCAAATGGTTTTCCTCCAACTATAAATTCCATTCTCCTCACTCTACTTTTGTATTGTCATTCAAATTTTTTGGCCATAATAGCCCTAGTGATGCAACATGAGCTTTGATCCCATATTGTAATGTATCCATCTCCCTTTTTCACCAAGTTTAAGGAGGAGGGTAATTTTTTGTCTTTTATACTAACTTAACCCTTCTAGGGATTCATTAATTTATTCCTTTGAATTGTCCCTAGATTACATAGGTAAAATTCCACACATAGCCCTCCATCAAAATCTTATCAAACCCAAATCAAAGGTACAACTAAAGGGGAATCAACCCTCCTCTAAAATACACATCGACCACTTTGAAATATCTACCTCTATGGTGAACCCAAGCCATTGGGCCCTTTTGAAATTACCACCTGAATTGCATCAAGCCTCTTTCAAAGTTCTAGCCCAATACATATCGAGCCACTTTGAAAGATCACAAACACACTTTTGAACATCCACACATTGGGCCCAACCCAAAGATCACCCCAACTCATCCTTCAAAGGAAAATACATATGCCTACACATCGATCCATACTCAAACATTGGCCCATCTGGAATATTTAAAATGTTTTCCATTGATCGCTTTCAAATGGAATTCCACCTAATGCAAAGTGTTTAGGCCATTAAGCCTCTTTGAAAGAATTCATCAACCACTTTCAAAATAATTTCTTGATAAGACATGGGGCCTCTTTGAAAGAAGCCATTGGATTCTTTTGAAAGATATGCCTAATAGACCATCAAGCCTCTTTCAAAGATTCCCCTTCAAAAAAACAAAAATAGGCCATTGAACCTCTTTGAAAGATCCCATCAAGACTTGTCATCTTCAAAAGACGCCTCTTTAAAAGAATCCATAAACCAATTTTGAAATAACTATGAAATATTCCATTGGGCCTCTTTGAAAGAAGCCATTGGATTCTTTTGAAAGATGTGCCTAATAGACCATCAAGCCTCTTTTAAATATGCTCCTTTGAAAAAACAAAAATAGGCCATTACACCTCTTTGAAAGATCCCATAAAAACTTGTCATATTTTGAATTCGCCTGATAGACAAATGGGCCATTTCCAAATATCATCTTTCAAATCCACATAATAGACCATTGACCACTTTCCAAAGATTCACCCAATAGGCCATTGAGCCTTTTTTTGAAATTCTATCAAAATTTAAAAAACTAATAAAGAAAAAACATAGAGCAAAGGCTAAAGGTCTCACTAGAAGGTAATACTTCAAGTGCCAACACAAAGGGATTTTATCCCATTCGAATAATCCTTTGAATCAAATGAAGCCTAATTTTCCTAACTTGAAGGAAACCTTTGAATCAAACAACCAAGGGCCATAATAGTTTCCATCTGAATTCAATACTTTCAATGTAAATAGTAAGCCTTTAACCTAACCAAATGAATACTTTGATCTTTCAATAGGGTCCAACTAACCACTTCAAATGCATAAAAGGGCCTAGACTCAATGCCAACCCCATAGGCTTTGGATATCATTCAAACTTAGAAGGTTCAAAGGTTCATTTGAAAGGCCCCAATTCACATTGGAATTTTGCATGTGGAAAAGCCAATATACACAAACAACTCAAACTAAATATAGCCCACATCATCCAAATTCAAATGAAACACAATGCTAAAGGGCATAACATAAATTTGAATGCAAATACACTAAGGAAATTTGAATTTTTTCCAAGTAAATCCTCACGGAAAACCCTTTGAGTACTTCCCCATGATCCATGGATGGTAAATGGGGTAGCCATCAGACCTAATTATGGGGCCTAACCCAAAGGGGATTGAGAGAGTCGAACCCATGAACAAAAACAAGTAGGAAATATCTCACATCTCTCTCTAGACCAATTGATCTAACCCTCGGGGCTCAGTGAATTTGAATTATAAAGGTAAGAAACCTATTAATGCAACCATCATGCATACATAAAACTTGAATTGATCCAGGAGGATCTGGAACACTTAAAGAGGTCTAGGAGGATCATGAAATGCTCAAAATTTGATCATCTCAAATGTTCTAAAAAAATGACTTCATTGCATAGATCTCGGCGAGATATTTCCAACGACACAAATATCGCCTCAAATGGAGTTCGTATGAGAAATTTATGCCCCCTCAAAGTTTTGGTCAAAAAGGTCAAAATTCAAAAGGGGGTGCCACATGGCACCACTGGAAGGGAGACACGTGTCACATCCATACAAGTTCATACAGGTTCATACAACATTGTTTTGGCAGCAGCATGGGGTGACACATGACATATCGTACAACTGATTTGGAAAGGTGACAAGGCATATGTACAGTTTGAGTGGACCAATCAGATTTTGACATGTGGCATGATTGTATAGGAATAGGTGAGCCCCTTTTAGTTCCATAGGTTTTCTTCATTTCCTCCATGAGTGCCTTCTCCTTTTCTTTGTTGTCCATATACTGCATGAGATTCTCACCATTTGATGGAAGTCCTGTGATGAATGAAATCAATTCGACATCGATGGACACTGGTCTGTCCATCCACAAGAATCCTCCATGGAGGACCACCAATAATTTCTTGACGCAGTTTTTCATGTCTTTCCCCCTGTCTAAATGAGGAATATCTAGCAAATAAAGTATCCCTGTATTTACCAGACCTTCTACCCACTACTTCGGCTACAACACTAGTTCTCCTAGTGGCCCTGTGCTCAGGATTTCCATGTACACTTGTTGTGCAAACTCCAAGAACTTGTTGGTGTCAGAAACATCGTGGTATGCATACCTTAACCTCTTGATGCATCCCAACAAACCTGGTGTGGCCTGCAACCCTTCTGGAATGTGTGGAAAAACTATAGAAGCCCCGGGTTGCTTGCACAGGGACCTCGTGATGGGTTGTTTCCCTTTTCTCTGTGATGGTGCATTGGATGGCCAAATCTCTGGTTCTCTTTCTTCCCCACTTGAATCTAGTTTTCCCATGATATCTTTGAGTTTCACTTCCTCATGTTGCGCGGACCCTACCACAGGATGTGACCCTAGCCCATCAGATTATGTCCTTTCACTATCAATACCATTTGTTTGGTGGGTTGCTTTAGCCCTAGATGGTTGTTGTGGATTTCCTATTGCCGATGGGTTTTGGCCCCCCTCACTGCCCTATCAGTTTATGTCCATCTCAACCATTGTCAGGTCCTGTCCCTCTTCCTCTACCAGTATGGCGCTCACTAGTTCAACCTGTGGTGAAGGAATCACGTCAACATCAACGATTCCCTCCAAATGTGTATAAACATGTTCTTCCCCTTCAGGTTCCTGCGATGATCTGTGGCTGCTGCATGTTTTACGTGCTACTTGGCCAAGTGCATCGACCTTTCAAGGTGTCATCCTATGTAATTCTTCCTTCTGCTGATGAAATCCGACTACTAAAATCTTCAAAATCTCTTGTTCACCACCTGTATTCGTGCCCCTTAGCTCTGTGGATGCTTAAATTCAAAATGAGTGTTGTTTGGCCCGTGTTTTAGTTATATACGGGGTGTCATAAATGTCCTAAATATTCTCGGAGATGCTTCTTTGATGGCCATAAATGTTCTAAAGCTTCTTGGGCATGCTTCATTAAGTTTCATAATTGCTCAGTTCGTGCCTTTTTACCCCGATGAGCGGTTTCTATCTTCTGATTGTTGACTCATTTTCCGTTGCATTGTAACTCTCCTATGCGTCAAACGTTTCCGTTGTAAATTTTCTCTGGTGCGCTATGTTTTCTTACTGTCAGACATATTTTGTGAACGATAAATTTTAATTCTTGTCGCACTAATTTCATTGTCCGTTGCGCACAACATTTTCCAATTTTTTGTCATTCATTCCACTTCCTCCTCTTTTTGTATTTTTCTCCTTTTTCTTCTTTTGTCTTCCTTTTTCTTCTTTTTCTACTTTTTATTTATTTTTCTAAGTTTTCTCTCCGAATATCCACTACAATACACTATATACATGACTTTCTTATTTCTCTACAATTATTGAGAGTTAGTAGATCGACTCTCCCTATACAGTTTTAGTTGACTACCATTCACCATTCCTTTCATTTATGTTCCTCCCAAGTCCTTTAGTTGCACAGATCCTCCATATGTGACATTCTTTACTTCATTTGTCCCTAGCCAATGCATTCTAAACTTACTAGGGTGTTGCAAAAATTTGCTTTCATAGATAATAACTAGGTCTCCCTCCTTAAAGCTCTTATTATTTATGTGTCTGTCATGCTAGGCTTTGTCCCTTTCTTTCTATACCTCTTGGTGAAATCCTGCTAGAATATTTCCTTCTTCCATTTCCATTAGTTGACTTAACCTTTCTTGTACTGTGCCTCTTTCTGTCATATTGGTAATTGTTGTTACATGCAAACTTGGTACCAAAAATTTAAATGGAACCACTGCTTCTTGTCCATACACCGATATGAATGGTGTTTTTCCTATCAAATTCTTTCATGTATTCATGTATTCCCATAGTACTACTGGTATTTTCAAATCCCAATCATCTCTGTTAACATTGCAAATCTTAGTCAAAGCATTTTTCAAAATGTTATTGAAATCATCTATTGTCCTATTTTCCTGAGGATGATATGGTGTACTCTTCTGGTGATAGACTTAAAAATCCTCGGTCATAGCCTTGATGGTATTATTAATAAAATGGGTTCCTTGTTCACTCATCAAAATCCTGGGACATCCAAATCTTATGATCACCTACTCAAATAAGAAGTGTGTTGCAATCCTTGACTGGTGTTGCTTCTACCCATATGGTTAAGTATTATGTCACAATAATGATATATCTATCTCCCAACCTTATTTCTAGTGGAGTAATCGATCTAAAGAAATCTATTTCCCATTTGTCAAATACCTGAAGAGTTACATGTGGTATTAGGGGCATCTCCTCCCTTCTGTTGGGTTTTCCAACCCTCTGAAAAACATCACAGTTTTGGGAATATTCTTTGGCATCTTTATGAACTGTTTTCCACCATAAACCTGCGTGCAATACCTTCTTTGTGGTAGATTTACCTGCATGGTGTCCTCCAGCTATTCCTTCATGAGATTCTGCTAAAACCCTGGGTCGTTCATGTTCCAATACACACCTTCTCAAGATGTTTTATGTGCCCATTTTGTATAAATGAATTGCAATGAGTTGATAGTCTGCAACTTGGACTACCATATTTTTCTTTTGTGTAGTACTAAACTCCTTTGGCACAACTCATGTACTTAAGAATTCAATGACATCAACGAAGTATTCATCAACTACCTGTACTGAAAATAATTGTGCATTGGGGAAGTTGTCTTCCAAGTTAGTAGGTTCTTCTCCATTGGTTACCCTTGGCAAGTGATCTCGTCCTACATTCAACTTCCCTAGTTTAACTATTACCTCAAAGTCAAATTCTTGGAATAATAACATGCATCTATAGATACTCCCCCCCAAAACCGGCTTGTTGACTAGATATTTGAGGGCATAACTGTGAACATTTTAAAATGCTTGTCCAATAAGTAATGTTTGAATTTTTGAAGTGCATATACCATGGCTAGGCCTTCTCTCTCTGTGGTGTTGTAATTCTTCTCAGATTCTGATAACTTCCTTCTTGCAAAGGCTATAGGATGATCTAAGTCCCCTACTCCTGGCTACGCCAAAATTGCTCCAAGTGTTATTGTTGATGCATCTACATGCACATGAAATATCTTTTCCCAATATGGAAACACTAATATAGGTGTTGTCAACATCTTCTCCTTTAAAATATCTAATCCCTGCTAGCAATATCATTCCACTAAAATCTGGTGTCCTTCTTCAACAACTTTTCCATCGACGCAGTAATCTATGCATACCCCTTGATAAACTTCTTGTAGTACCATGTATGTCCAAGTGTGTCTCTTAACTGGTGCACTGACTTTGGTGGTGGTAAGTTCACAATTAAAAAAATCTTATCAGGGTCAACCGATAAACCTTCTCTATGCACTATATGTCCCAACAGTATTCCAAAAGGTGTGCCAAAAATGAATTTATTGATGTTTAACGAAATCTAACATTTCCTGCATCTTTCCAACATTAGTCTTAAAAATTCTACACGATATTTCAAAAGACTAAACATAGTCCATTCATCTAGATATACTTCTAAAAAATGATGTATGAACTCCTTAAAAAAAACTATGATCACCCTTAAAAATATAGTTGGTGCATTCTTCAATCCAAAAGGCATGATTGTATATTGGTAGGATCTCCATTTTGTAGAAAAGGTAGTCTTATACCTGTCCTCTGGAGCTATTTTTATCTGATGGTAACCTGAGAATCCATCTGTGAATGAATATGCTTCCTGGCCTCTCACATTCTCCAAGACCTCATTTGTAAAAGGGGTGGGGAAAGGATCATGTAAGAAAGCATCATTTAATTTCCTCAAATATACACAAATACTTATCCCCCCTTGCTTATTTTCCTGGACTACCATGGGACTGATCCATTTAGATTCCTCCATTGGTTCTATGATGCCAACTTCCAACATTCGATCAATTTCTGCTTTCACTTTCTGCTTATACATTGGATTCAGCCTGTATGGTCTTTGTCTGATAGGTCTAGCATCTGGTTTTAGGGGTATCTTCATCTCACCTATCTCACCTGCTATTCCCTCCGTCTCTGTAAAGGTTGCTGCAAACAGGCAACTGTATTCACACAGTAACTATGTTATCCTTTCTAGTGTCTGCTCAGCGCAATAGTCTCCAATGATTGCCATTTTAGGATTTTATTCTGTCCCAATGTTGACTTTCTTGACTTTGATTGGTGCAACAAATACCTCTACCTCCAAAGATGGACCTTCCACCTCTCTCTCTCTCCTTCAATCTCTGTGATTTGAATGTTGCATGGATCATCTTCATCTGGTGCATTCTCTTCGACATGATAACATGAGAGTAAATATTTAGCTGTCTGTTTGTTCTGTTGTTGATATTATGTTATAATTTCGACCTTTGGTTCATCAAATTTTATGTGAAGTTATTCTATTATGTATGATTTTTTTTGAAGTTTTAACGATAATTAGCATGTGATATTGGTTTATTTGTTGATACTATTTTGGTTAAAATTATATTTTTTATTCCTAGAGTAAGATTTAAATTTGGTTTTTATTAGCTAAGAGATTGTCTTCCTTGAATATAAGGAAACAATTTAATTAGCAAAGACCAAAAGGCATCTAGCCACTATGAAAGTCTGAGCCCTTATGGACCACCAAACCGGGTTATTTTAGGTAGCATAGTTTTCCTTGAATAACAAAGATGAGATTTGTGTTCTCTACTGGTTGACAATTAAATCATGATAAGTTTTGCCACCTTTAATAATAATAATAATAATAATGTTTCACTTATTTCATGTTTATATATATTATGTATTCCCATAAAATTTATTGTGTATCTTTTCCATAAATTAAGATCACATTTTTTGAGTTATTGTTTAAAAAAATATTTGAAAAGAAACCTCTATGTTTTAAATCTTGTAGTGTTTTTCATCGTCCATCATTGGTGCTTCTATTTTAAATGTTCTACAAGAGAAAAATATGTTTTCTAGACCTCTTTTAAGTTTGTGAAACTGGAGATGTAAAAGCCCCAAAATACATGTTCATTTTTTTTATTAAATAAATTATATTGTTTATTGTTATAATTTATAGGAATTATAAAATTTAGGGTTTAATTTAATTAGTTGAATTATTTACATAAAGTGTGTTGCTAATGGATGATCCATAAGTTATAAGTTCAAATTTGGCTTAGTCCCTCACGGTGTACCAACCTCTATCCAGATATTTTAAGGAAAAGAGAGACACCATGAAATTTTCTTTAAAGAAAACAAGTACTTGATACAAATCACTTCATTATTGACAATCTCTATTAAAATTGTAACAATTAATCATTAAAATGGCTAAATTAATTTTTCAAAATATAATTTTTTTGAGTTAATTCAAAAACCCCTTTAAACATTCTTAATATTACAATTATCACTCGAAATACTTATACTATAACCTTGAAGTACTCAAATTACACCACTTGTAATTTTCAATGAAATGTTGTTTTAAAAACAAAAAGGGCTTTGAGTATTAGTGATCCCCTATCTGAAGAAGATGTCGACTTCAGGGCAATCAAATGGCCTCATTTTTTGTGAGCTTAGTTTTTCTAATGAGTTAAAGTTCCATGAATTTTGATTATTTTTTTTGAAAAACCAATAATCTAGATCATCTTAAAAATGACAAACCCTTAAAAACAAAATTCCATGAACAAAGTTTCCATTACTAAAGTTAAACTTTAACTCTAATATAATTCCTATCAGATTTTGAGCCACTTTTACCTGGAGAAAAGGGATGCTATAAGTGTCCCGTGCTCTTGAAAAAGTGTCATTAAGTTAAATGGCTAAGTGCCATTTAAACTCAACTTGAGTTAAATGGTGGTTAAGCATGGAAAGAATCGAATACCCAAATGGGTTGAGTGGTCAAACATAGAATCGTTGTAGAGTAAATGATGGTCATAGACTCATAGGTGATATATATATTGTATATATCATTCACTTATATCGATGTACAACTGCATAGGTGATATATATATTGTATATATCATTCACTTATATCGATGTACAACTGCATTCGCGGCCCAAATCTGGGCCTCCCCACGCGAATCGCAACACCACTCCGAGTCTTTGCCCGTTATCGCGCCGAGACCACCGATATTTGCCCACTGACAACCAAAACCGTCATTATCCATGGCCGCCAGCATAACTTCACGTTTACTATACGTGATAACTTCCTTCGTAAAATGTAAGAGTAATTTTGTTTGAGCTTGAAATTCTAATATATTTTATTATAATTTTATCTCAATATTTTATTATAAATATATTTTAATCTTAAATCTGAACAATTAAAAATATGAGATAAATATTGAGAAGAATTAAAAATATGAAAGATGTAATTTTATTTATATTTAATAAGTTAAAATGGATCTATTTTGAAGAATTAAAAATATGAGATAAATATTGAAAAGAATTAAAAATATGAAAGATGTAATTTTATTTATAATAATAATAATAATTTATTTTTAATGTCATGGTTAAGCCAATACATTAAATTGGTGTATGAGATCCCCTTGTTTGTGGTACAAGGGACCCCTGACTCGTAAAGTCTACGAAGGTATACATACCCTATCCCCCTCTGGATTTGAACTTGTGACCTCTTAAGAAGAAACACATGTTCTTAACCATTAAGCCCACTCAAACTGTATCATAAATTAAAATGGATCTATTTTTATAATTTTATAGTTATTATTAATTTTTTTAAAACTTTTTTTATTATATTAATAATGATAATTTAAAAAAAAAAATTGTTATATTAATAATGGTAATGTTTATTTGTAAATTTTTTTTTATTATTATTATTTTTTAATTTTAATATATTAATATTATTGAAATAACACATTTATAATAATGTTAATTTAAACATAATAAAATCATAAAACAATATTATAAATATTATTAACCTAAATTTATTTAACTCTATCTATTATATTAAACGTAAATAGAAATCAAATATTTTAAAGTGCAAACCTTTCCATCTTTCCATTGTACATATTTGTTTTTTATTATGGATATTATATTTTTTAACTATTTTAACCTAAATTTATTTCAACTCTATCTATTATATTAAACGTAAATAGAAATCAAATATTTTAAAGTGCAAACCTTCCATCTTTTCATTGTACATATTTGTTTTTTTGTTATGGATATTATATTTTTAAACTATTTTATCTTTAACCACGTACATGACGAAGCTTCATTAGAGTGGATTGTAAAGCACTTTTTCAATGAAAAACTTAAAATAATAAAAAAAAATTCTAATACATTAATACAACCTTATTCTTCATTAGAGTGGATTGTAAAGCACTTTTTCAATGAAAAACTTAAAATAATAATTTTTTTTTCTAATACATTAATACAACCTTATTTTTTTGGCCACAATATTTTTTGTTATAGGTTTTTAAACATAACTTATTATTGCTAATACATTAATACAACTTTTTTTGGCCACAATATTTTTTGTTATAGGTTTTAAAACATAACTTATTATTGCTAATACATTAATACAACCTTATTTTTTGGCCACAATATTTTTTGTTATAGACTTTTAAACATAACTTATTATTGCTAATAAGTTAATACAACCTTTTTTTTTGGCCACAATATTTTTTGTTATAGGTTTTTAAACCTAACTTATTATTGCTAATACATTAATACAACCTTATTTTTGGCCACAATATATTTTGTTATAGGTTTTTAAACATAACTCAATTAAAAGATGCTTTTAATTTTCTGAACACATAAGAGGAGATGGATCAACAAAGGAAACACGTGGAAAATGAAATTAGATCATAAAGAGGAGAACATAATGTGTACAAGATAAATGAAAAATAAAAATTGTGGAAAAATATATTGAGTAATGAATAAATTAATTAAAAAATTAAGTTTAAGTATAGATCATAAAGAGGAGAACATAATGTATACAAGATAAATGAAAAATAAAAATTGTGGAAAAATATATTGAGTAATGAATAAATTAATTAGTCCCCGAGGTGTAGGACAGTCGGTGATGGAGTGTGTTGTTAAGCCACTCCGTGATGTTAAAGTCACCGGTTCGAAACCTGCGGGGACAAAAAATCCAACCATGTTAAGGGTTGGTGTGGCTCAGGCCGGGTGCGATCCCCGGGTGATTTTGACGGCTTAGATGCCCCTGAGTCGCGGTTTCTCAAGCCACAGGTTAATCCCGATGCCAACAGGTTCGGCCAAATTAACAAACAAAAAAAAAAAATGAATAAATTAATTAAAAAATTATAGTTTAAGTTAAAGAAAGAAGAAAATTCCAAAAAAACAAATGAGGAAGGCAATGATTTATCTTTGGATTAAAAGGAAGGAAGTGGAAGTAACTCGAAACGCAAAATATAAAAGAATAAGTGCATCATACAAAGAGAAGGGAAGAAAATCAAAAGGGGAATGTAATGATATAGAGGAAATGAGAGCCTAGAAATGCAAATATTGAAAGATTGAGTGAGAAAGGAGGAGAGCCACAAGGGGAAAGGATGTGCATATTGAAGAAGTTGTTGAAATAGTTGATAGCTTCTAGCATATGGATATGACTAGTTATATTTGGAGAATCAACTTAAAAGCTTTTCAAAACCATATTAAATTTAAATGTGGAAAATCATAATATTTGAAGTTAGGTAAAGAGATTCTTGGAATATAATCAACCAAAACCAAAATTGAGATAACATAAGTTATAAATTTGTAACACTAAATCCATTAACCTAAAGGGCTATAATAACATTTTCAAATGTTTTATAAATGTCAAAAACATGTTTAAAAAATTAAGTTATATATCGTAAATGACATGTTAAAATTTTAATCCTTATATAAGGGTCAAAGTGTTTTGACCATTCAAATCCAATAATAATTCTGTCTTCTAAAAATCATTCTACAGGAAGATCCTTCTAGAAGCAGAAACTTCTATTAGGTATTCTTACATTGACTTATTTCAATTTATTAAATAGGCCTTATTAACTAATGTCAACATTTTTTACATGGAAATATATTATTCTATTTATGTGAGGGGTTAGGGAGGTTAGGTCCCTAACATGCCCTCCCCCTTGAGAAAGAGCATCGTCCTCAAGGCTTGAGATGAGGAAACTATTGCAGAATGGTGGCCGACTCCCAAGTGGCATATTCTGGAGTTTTATCTTTCCACTGCAGTAACATTTCCTTGATGGTGCACTGATGGAGATGATGCTTGCATTGATCCAAGACTACTTGTGGTTGCAACCAAATGGAACCTTCTTCATCCAACTCAGGGAGATTGGTTTGAGTTTGACACTTAGTACCAATCACCTTCTTTAAGTAGTAGACATGAAAAACAAGATGGAGCTTAGAATGACTGGGCAAAGCTAACTGGTAAGCCACTTACCCGACTCACTTGAGAATTGTATAAGGACCATAAAATTTGGGAGAAAGTTTCTAATAATGGTCTATTTTGAGTGAAATCTTCTTATAGGGTTGCATATGAAGAAACACTTGGTCCCCTTCAGCAAATTGTCGTTCATAACGACCTTTATCCGCTTGTTACTTCATGTGATTTTGAGCCATGGCCAAATTTGTTTTGAGAGTGCAGAGAATGGCCTCGCAAATTGCAAGATTGTTGTCAACATATTGAACCTTCGATACACTTGGCATGTAGGAGAGAACAGATGGTGGTTTTTGCCCATATAACTCTTTAAAAGGAGTCATGCAAGTAATTGTATGGTAAGATGTGTTGTACCACCATTCAACGAGGGGTAACCACTAAGCCCATTGATTATGTCATTCATATGCAAAGAACCTCAAATAGGTTTCCAAACACTTGTTGATAACTTCAGTTTGGCCATTAGTTTGGGGATGATAGGCGGCGTCGAGATGCAATTGGGTGCCCTGGAGATGGAACAATTCTTTCCAAAAATTGTTGGTAAAAGTGGGATCTCGACCAGAGACAATAGAATGAGGCATGTCATGAAGCTTGAAGATATCATCCATGAAAATGTGAGTCACTGTGGATGTTTTGAATGGGTGTTGAAGAGCAAAGAAAAGAGCATATTTGGAAACACGATCAACTACCACCATGATGATTGATTTATTGCCCAATTTGTGTAAGCCAACAATGAAGTCCATAGAAATATCCTACCAAATAGCTGACAAAATCAAGAGTGGTTGTAGTGTTCCTGGGGTCTTTATTGTTTCTCCCTTATTCCATTGACATACATCACATTTAGCCACAAAGGTGCGAACGTCTTGTTTCATACCATCCCAGAAGAAAGAACATTTGACCCTTTCATAAGTTTTGGTTAACGTGGAATGTCCAGCTGTGGGGGAAGCATGAAGATTTGAAAGCATCATCGATTGAAGTTGTGATTTTTTTCTTAGATACAAACAACCTTTGTAGCGAAGCTTGTTATTGTGCCAAGAGTACCCTGGAGAAATTGGAGAATTGTCTTCCAACTGTTGGATAAGGCCAAAAATTTTGGGGTCTTACAGCCATTCCTAGTGAATAGCTTGGAGCCAATATGGTATAATGAAGGAGAGAGAAAAATGGATACTTCATCTTCATACTTTCTAGAAAGAGCATCAACAACCACATGTTCTTTTCCCTTCTTGTAAATTATCTTATAATCATATCCAAATAGCTTGGTCACCCATTTTTGTTGCTATGGGGAGGAAATTCTTTGTTCCAAAAAATGCTTGAGTCTCTAATGATTGGTTTTAATTTTGAAGCATTGGCCCAAGAGATAAGGATGCCAAAGATCCACGACATGCAGAATAGACAACATTTCCTTTTCATAGATTGATTGGCCCAAATGACGCTCCTAAATTTGTTTGTTGGTGAAGGCCATTGGCCATCCTTCTTACATGAGAACTATGCTAGTTCCTTTCTCAGAAGAATCACATTCCAGGACAAAAGTGTTTTTGAAGTCGAGAAGGGCCAAGACAAGAGCTATGCACATAGAATCTTTCAAAGCGTGGAAGGATTGATCAACTGCAAGAGTCCAATTGAAAGAATTATTTTTAAGAAGACCAGTGAGAGGTGATGCAATATTTCCACAATTCTTAACAAATTTGCGATAATATCATGTTAAACCCAGAAAACACGTAAGCTCTTGAGAGTTTTTGGGGTGAGGCCAATCCTGCATAGCTTCAATTTTCTTAGGATCCAACCTTACACCATCCTTACCAACAATATGACCCAAACACTCCACTTCTAAGGTGCCAAAGGCACATTTAGATTGTTTGAGTAAAAGTTGGTGTTGAGAAAGGAGATGGAGAAATTGATCCACATGGGAAAGATGGGTTTTCCATGTTTTACTATAGATGAGAATATCATCAAAGAAAACTAAGACAAAATGACGGAGAAAAGGATGGAAGAAATGATTCACGAGACTTTGGAAAGCGAAGGGGGAATTGCATAAGCCAAAAGGCATAATCAATAACTCATAGTGGCCCTCATGAGTTTGAAATGATGTCTTGGGAATGCCATCCTCTTTCATACATATCTAGTGGTAACCAGAACGAAGATCAAGTTTAGTAAAGTATTGAGCACCACTCAATTCATCCAATAGATCATCAATGAAAGGAATGGGAAACTTGTCTTTGATGGTGAGTTTGTTGAGAGCACAAAAGTTGGGACACATGTGCCACGTGTCTTATTTATTAAGGACCATGATCATAGGAGAAGAATAAGGGTCGGTACTATGGCAGATGACACCCATGTTGAACAATTATTGAATTTTTTTCTCAATTTCATTCTTTTAGGCAGAGGGATGATGATACAGGTGGACATTGGGAGGAAGACTTCCTAGAACTAGAGGAATGGAATGATCATGAACACCGTAGGAAGGGGGAAGGCCATGGGGACTGGAAAAAATAGTTTGGTTCTTGGAAAGTATAGATTGGAAGTCATGATGCATAGATGGTGTCTCAACTTCTTGAATGGAATTGAGTTTGGAAATAATGCTTGAATGACCTTTTTTTAATATATTTTCTACTCAATCAGAACTAATGATATTAGGGGATCCTATTGTGATTCCTTGGAACTTATACTGTTGGTTGTCCTATTGAAATTGCATGGTCAATTCCTTGAAATCCATGAGGATGGGATCGAGAGTGCGTAACCATTATGCACCTAACACAATGTCACAACCACCCATGTTGATAGAAAACATATGATATTTCAAGTTGTACTGGCCAATTTGGAGATGCACATTTTCACAATGCCCACCACATTTCATGGAACCTCCATTGGCAATCATGATTTGAAAATTTTTTACTACACGGAAGTAACAATGGGTTTCTTGAGAAATGCGTTGATGAATGACACTATGAGTGCTACCACTATCAATTATGATAATGACCTTCCGATTTTTAATGTATCCAATTAGCTTGAGGGTTTGGGGAGTAGAGAAACCAATCAGTGTATTCAATGAAATGGTCGATTCAACTTTTGGTGGATCAGATGGTAGAGTCATACGATTTGGCTCATGTAGCTATGTTGCATGAGAAGCCTTGACTTATTCGTCAACAACATCCTTAAATATGGCCATGAACAACTTATGTTCCTTACACTTATGCCCTGAAACATATTTCTCATCACAATTATAGCAAAGATCCTTGAGTTGGCATTCAACTATTTCTTCCTGGGTGAATTTTTGGATCTTGAGAGGGGTGGGATGAGGGATAGGAGTGGGAGAGTGAGAGCGTTGAGGGAAAGAAGGTTTTAAATGTTGGGAAAAAATAACCTATTGGGCTTCCTTGGCACGTTGAGTAGCTTCCAGGAAAGTCTGGGGGCGAGTCATGAGGACTTGGGCTCAGATGCAACAATAAACTCTTCCATGGTACTCGACTATTTCAATTGTTCAAACGACCTAGGGAGTGTGTATCAGTGTTAAAGAGGTCATAAATTTCGACCCCAAACTGTGTCCAAGCCACATATCCTTGGTGTAATTTTAGATGCCATTTCCACCATTTCCAATGTTCAGGATCCAAATAGAGGACACTGTAATGAAGTTTGGCCACGTAATCAATGATTTGATGCAAGGAGAAGTAGTGTTCCATTTGAGTGACCCAACCAGTGGGATTTGAGCCATCAAATTTGGTCACCTCTACTCGTGGAAGATGTAGATCACGATGAAAAGGGTTGGACTAAAACTGTTGGGAATTGGAGGAAGTTGTACCTTCGAGGTTAGAAGGTTGGTCAGATAAGGAATGGATTCCAGGAATGGGTAGTTTTTCCAGGACCTTGGCAGAAAATGAGTCAAGTTGAGACTCAAGGTGGGATGTAAGTTGGCTATCAAGGTGGGAATTGAAGTCCTTCTTCAATTCCTCTTTCATGTAGTCCATTTTGGACTCGATGCGGGTAGCGATGCATTTTTCAAGGTCTTGGTTGAGAGTGGTGGCCATGGTGAGGGGAAAACATAGGAAGAGGTGGGAAACAAAGGTGGTTGAAAAGGGTGGGTGGGTCCTCAGAAAAACAAGGATAAAAAATGATAAGTATCACTGTGATCATGACAAAAAGAGAAGTCCAATGGAATAGGTCCCAAGTAGAGGTGTCGGGAAGGGGGTCGCAACCATAGGAAAAAAAAGAGGTTGAAAAATGATAGGTATTGAACTTCTGTCAGGATGAAAGGAGGAGTCCAATGGGATAAGTCTCAAATAAGGGTTCATGCAGAGTTATAATTCATTCTAATTAATACTATAGTGTCGAAATGCCTAAATTCTTAACAAGAAAAAATATGTAGTAATTTCGCAACCAGAATGCAGGAGGCAAGGTTGAACGACAAAAAACTTCTTTGTTCCTTGTTTCTTCTATTTTCATTCCAAGGTTTAGGGTTTTTGTCAGGGTTCCTACAAACAAGGTTTTTACCTCTGTTATAGCTCTATGATATATGTGTTGGGTCAAATAGTAGTAATCAGACCAACATCTAAGGGAACCAACTAAGAAGGCTAGACCGTACCCTTATCTGTACTACCCGATTATCTTCCTGAGTTTTTTTCTTAGTGGCACTATAACATTCAGGCGACTGATTGGTTTATCTATGGAGGGATTCAGGAGATCTAGACCAATCTATATACAAGTGTTGTCTGATGTGTTACCACTAGAAGGGGTACCAACAGGGGTTACAAGGGTGGCCAACAATGTGCTCTTAAGCACTACTTGTAGTTCATGCATGTATGCTTCCTCAACTGCAAATTTATGCATTGAACGAAAAATATTTGTAGTTTTAAGACACTGGAACACATCTCTACCCTGAAGAAAAAAAAAATAACCCACAATTATTTCCAAGGAAAGTTCTCTGGTACCACTTGTAAGTTACCATATCTATTATAATAGCAGAAAATAGAAATACTGCAGAGAATAACAACAGAACAACACAATATATGAAACCAAAATACGAAAATAATACCTTTATTGATATGAAACAATGTTCACTTGCCTCTTTGAGGGGGAAACCTCCAACAGAGCAACGCACTATTACAATAAATCTCTAGACAAAAATTCTCATGACTCCTATTCTTATCTATACTAATTCTATCTTCTAAAGATCATTCTAGGGGAATATCTTTCTAGAAGTGGAAGCTTCTATTAGGTCTTCTTACATTGACTTGTTCCAATTTATTAAATAGGCCTTATTAACTAATTTTGACCATTATTACATGGAAATATATTATTCTATCTACGTGAGGAGTTAGGGAGTTTACGTCCCTAATAATATGATGACTCGATGCTTGACTTAGATCCGACCAATAAGTTGTTTGAGGACTATATTGAGTTGATTATCATGAGTCAAGTCTTGGAATGTATCAAAGACCCCCCCTTATTGGAAGTGCTCTCCATTGTCTGTTTATGTAGATGAGGAAAATGCCTACCAATATAGTGATTATCAACCACTTTCCTCGTGTTAAGAGGTGTCCTATTGTCACCAAATAAAGAAAGGGGATTATGTAAGGCCTTGTTGACCAAAATTTGGTCATCTATATTTTTCCACTCTTGGATTAATAAAAAAAATGATATCGAAAGATGAAAAATTTTGAAATATTATAAGTTCATTATGTGGTCCCCGGTCTCAGTTTCGTCATGCATTTTTCGGATTGGAAATTTGAATTCGTATGCTCAAGTTATCGAGGTTTAAAGTTTAAAGAAGAAAAATACGCTTGTTTCATGTGGAATAAAACTAATATTTTGGAAGGGATTTTAAAGGTGACACGACTGCTACCAATATAAGATAATACTCCCTTCCCACCCATATTTTTTGTTTTTTCATAGTCAAATGAATGCTATGATACAGAGGAGGAAACTAGTGTCACAAGTAAAAAAAAACTAGTTCTAGTAGTGAAACATGCCTATGCTCAATGTAAGGAGGTGCATGCGGGAGATGGACACTCAAGGGAATGTTCCCTCCTAGGTATAGGGTTTCAAATTGTGAAGGATATAAATGAGGCTATGCTTGGTTGAGGATGAAAAACTATTGAGGCAAACAGTTTATAACGCAAAGAGAGAACCAACTATAGGATCAATACTACAAGAAAGGACATGAGATGCAATCACAAATTAAAGCAAAAAAATGTCCTTTTTCATAATCGTAGTATAATTGGTTTAAAAAAGGGATAAAATTGTACCAAATAAACGTCCTTTCAAATCCAATTTATGAGTGTGAAAGAGACAAGTTCACTCGACAATCTTTTCTCTTTTTGAAAATGAGTCGAACAAGAGCTTAACTAAGACTCACAACCTTTCAAGTCCAATTTAACGAGTGTGAAATAAACAAATTCACTCTACAATATTTTTTCTTTTAGACAAGTCAGAAAAGAGCTTAAATCGGACTCGTTTGGGATTTCTAGGCGACAAGTCATGGGGGAGGCCAAGGCTCTCGTGCAAGACTTTTGTGGAATGTTAGTATATTACGAATAGCTGACACAATCTTGGGAAAACCCAAATCTCTCCAAGTCAAGGAGGATAAAGTGCTAGAGGAGGTTATCATCTCCATGATATATCAAATAATGTCTCTTACTTGAAAATACATAGGTGGAGGCATTGGGTACCCCACAAGACCATCCCAATCAAAGGGAACGTCTCTGGGACTTAGAGGGAGAGTACTCGGGGAGAGTAAAACTCTCTCTTGTTCAGAAGGTGTAGTAGCAGAAATGATAATGACATGGTCGAAGGATGCATCACTCTCCAAAAGGAGATTTGGATTCACCAAACATTTCACTGGTACAACCACTTCTTCAAGTCTAGGTTGAATAGGATACGTGATAACTGGGACATGAGACATATCACCCTCGACAATGGGGGTGTGGTAAGGAGAAGATTGTAGTGACATTACTTCCATGTCAATTAATGAAGAAATAAGATGTGGGGAAACCACAGATGCCTCAAAATCTGAAGGGTCCTTAGGTGAGCCCCACGTTTCTGGTATCCCAACAGTATAAGGACACAAACAAGTAAGGTGATTTCCATTGCAAGTCCTGCAAAGGAAATTAGGATTGCATCTAAGATGTCTAGGCTTCTCAATGCCCCCAATGTCGTTCACAATGGCTGGTGACATGCTCTCCATGTGACTGGTAGAGGCAAGAGATTCCTATCCCACATGATGTACAGAGGTTGAATATGTGACATCGATATGACTCGTGGCAACTAGAGTGATGCCCCCAACATGACTAGCAATGGCTAGTTGCGGGTCTTCAACATGACTTGCAGAGGTCTTCAATTGATCTCCAACATGACTACAAGAGGTTGGTGATGGAGCTCCAGTATGAATGGCAATGACTGGACTAGTGGTGGTGGGTTGTGGCATTTGATACCAAGGTCCAAGGAAATATAGCTAGGAAGGGTCCTAGTTTACACCCTGTCCCTGTCTGTAAAGGTAGTATCCTCTGCCTAATTGATCCAAAGAGATTTTTACGGGCATCATCATTGAAGCATATTTCTTCGAGGAGACAAAAGTATGATAAGGATTTTTCAAGTGAGGATATATGTTTCCCCCATGTGAAAGGGTTCCGTGAAGAGGGTATCCCGAACCATAAAACCGATTCCCTTCGTATGAAAGACTCGAGGATATATGTGGACCCACCATGGGAAAAGTGTTTGTAGGAATGGGCATGGAGGATGAAGGATACACGGATGGGGTGTAATAAGTAGAATATCCACCCATTTGAGTACTGGCTCCTAGAAAAACATAGCTAGGACTGGATCTGTAAGAGGGGAGGTTCCAACCTCCCATGGTGAGAGTTGGTTGAGGGACATGACTCATATCAAATGAATATGTATATGGCGGGGCCATGGTGCTCTCATATCCAATGCTAGGATTCATATAAGTGGGCCAGGGAGAGGATGGAAAGGGTGAAAGCGCATTTGACATATCAACAAGAAAATTATTAGAGACCCAAGGCTTGGATTGAGTTTCATAATTATGCATACCATTATGAAAAGCGAACGGATTTGTCCCCATGAAATGAGTGAACATCATGGGGGTAGGGGGTAGTGGTAAATGAGGGAGCTATGGGAACTCCACTATCCATGAAAATGACAACACAAAACACAGTATAAAATCCTAAGGTCAACTAGTAATCAAAGAGCACACAAAAAATAATCAAACAACCAAGATGCACACAAACAAGATAAAGTGGTTGAAAGGGGCCTCCCTCCTATTGTCGCAAGAGTTGGTTCTAGGTTGTAATAGAGCCAAGCCTTAACACATTTTAAATGAAATAATTTTTTTTGATTGATCAGTCATAGGAGGATTCTAGAACTAGGTCTGAAATAGGCCCTTCCCTCATTTATAGATCATAAATGAAGAGGCATGACCTCGTTTGTCTAATTGATTTAATAAAGAAGATGGATAGAGGATAAGAGATGAAGAAGACTGAAACAAAGAGTTAGGTATCTAATTATGATAAGTCTAATATTTATTTAAATGGATGAATGAAAAATAAATTTGAAAGACAAACATGCATATATATAACTTGTAAATTAGGCAGAAACAATCAAGCTACAGGTCTTGTTTTGCTCATAACATAAACAGAGGAAAAATTGAACCTAACAGGCTGCCCAATAATTGACTATAACTGAGGTATTACTGAATTAGAGCCATTACAAGATGAATATGTAAAAGAAGCAAGAAATAATGAATGTAAACCTGAGAAAACAATACAGAAAAAACAAAATTACACAGTGACGAGGTGTAGAATCTCTTGGCATTCTGTTCTATATTTGCTGGAAAAAAATGCATTACAAACCCAGCCTCCAAAAGGCTCTTGGGTTATTCCCCCACCATTCAAATGTTACAAATATGCCTCATATAGGCATTGAGGTCTAAATCCTCCATAATATAAAAGGTAACAACAGTTACAATCAATTCTTGAAACTTTATGCCATAGAAAATGGGTCAAACTGCTGAAAACAGGGGGTGTGGTTATGGTTTTGTATCTCTCAAATAGAGACAACTGTGTATAAAATGAAAGAGTATTTTTTGCATTTGTTTATTTTGAGCCAAAACCTCTCTCCGTTCCCTGATATCCATTTTCATTTGCCCCAAATCTGCATTTTACAAACATGTGCCAAAACAGGAAAATATGAGATCCCAAAATTAGGGCTCAGAGATGGATTTGATTCTCCCAATCTGTGACACCTGTAGGAAAAATCAGAGAGGCTATTGATATATGATTTTTTAGGCACAAAATCCTTTTATCGTTTCTCAAAATGATCCTCCAGTCGCTCAGAATCATCATTTGAAAATGATGACTCAACACAGTAAAAAACACCACATTTCTGAACACAAACCTCATCTTGTGGGGAAATTTTGACTGCCTTCCCAAGATGCAAATGAAATTCTGAAGATACCATTAGAAATCTTAGGATTTTCAGATGTCGATCGACTATTCGAACGCAAAAAATGGCCTCTCTAAGGCTGAGAAAAATGTTTTTTTCCCAAGGCAGTTTTTTGCGTGAGGCTGGAACCCCGATTTCGGGCCTTTGGGTTTTGGGAAAACGGGGCAGTGGTTAAAATATCTACATCGGAAAAAACCCCCGACGACCAAAGCCTTGAAATGGTGAAATGACATTTATGTAAAACCCTTCTAGCGATTTATTTGCCACGTATTGCATTCTTTTCATGCTTCCTCGTGAGCTCTTCCTCCATGTGGCTTAATGCATGGTGCTTGAACACTTGGTCTCGGCCGACTGGTGTCATATCATAGATGTTTGGCCCTGGTACACCCATGGGTTCTCTCCTTGGATTTTTGAGTGAGTTGGCTTGTGACTGTTACATTTTTGTGACATTTCAGATCATGAGAATGGGGCGCAATCAATGTTATCATTCAATTAAAAGAAACGTTAAACCAACCACAACGACTGAACATAAGTAAACAAACCATTATTTGGAGATAATATCAACATTATTTGACATGAAGATGATATGTAGAAAACATTCATTGATGTGTGTGATAGACAGGTGGCCATTTTTTCCCACTTTCACTTTCGGTAGCTAAGGGCGTATGAAATATGAGATTTAAGCTACCGAAAGTCTACACTTTCAGTAGATAAGGTTATAAAATTTTTCCTCTTAAGCTACCAAAAGACAAAATTTTAATATTTGTTACAACATAGGCTCCATCTAGGGATGGTTCTTTCCTGTAAAGCGCCAAGAATAGTAGACCACATGTCTTCATCCATTGGGCAACCTAAAATCAACCTTATCAAACTCTGAACTCTATCATTTAACTTGCACCTTTTCGAAACAAAAAACCGCTTATGCATTCATTGGGCTATGGAGTTGTAATTACTTAAAAAAAAACCATACTGGATTCCAAACTAAACTGGGAACATACTAAAAGCCATTGTTGTACTCTAATGATCAAAGTCAAGCTTATTTATATACATCACCTACTCTAACTGATATCATTGTTTTTTTCAAGTAAAGGAAAACTTCCAAATCAACCAAGTGAGTATCTGACTAACAAGCTTAATTATGCTTCTATATTTGAGTAGAAAAATGATAGGAGCAACTGCAAATTTCAAAACATGCCCTGGGAGCAGGTACTTATAGTTTTGAAATTCAAACTTCAAGAAGTTGGAAATAAAAAATTCAGTCCCCCATTTTGACTTCATATAAACTACTACTGGATCGTAGAAGGGAAGATATATACCACTTTCACAAGTAATCCATACTTCCTCATATTGGACAAGCCGTTTGAAATGTTTTTGCGCACTTTGTCCACTGCTGATTTTTTCTTCCACTGGTGCAAAAATGTCACATTGAAACTTACTGGTTTGTTGCTCAATAGTTGCTAAACAGGGAGGAGAGATCAATTGTTTCAGTAACCCCTGCTTATGTCCTTCTTCTGCTGTCCAAAGATCTTATTGGTAGCTATCATACATAGGCTAATCTCTTTCATGATGCTGCTAATTTCTTTCTTGTTGAACCAAAGTTTCTTGTTGCTCATCATCTTCAGAAACACTTTCATCACATTCATCAAACAAAAGAGGGCTGTCGTAAATTTTTGGGTATGATGAAAAAGAAATATGCTCTTCTTGTTCTTCTAGATATTCATCATAAATAGGTTCAACATATAACTCAGGAGTGTCATCATTCAGACAAATGTTCGGAATATCAACTGTGAAGCTATCTATCTTAGATCCACACTCCTCCAAATCATAGTCTAAAGCATCTTCGAGCAACAAACATTCTTCAAGGTTATTAAACATGACAACCCTATCTTCTTCATGAAACAAAACAATGTCTACAAGATGATCCTCTGGTAGGAAATCATCATCATAAATTGGTTTACTAACTTCCTCTAAAATTCCATGGCTGTCATCATTTAAACATAGATTTTCATTTTAAGTAATAGAAGAAGTTTCACTGACATGTTCAGGATTGTGTGAATGCTGCAAATCTGTGTAAGCAAGGGCTATAACATAACTGTTCAGGATCAGATCTATCTCTTCTTCTGTTAAAAGAGGAGGTGGTCTGTGTAGTTTCTGGATCAAGCAACTATTGTTTGCTTTCTCCTCTATAGGTTGACCATGATGTTGAATATCTTCTTCTTGAATATGATCACAAGAGCTATCATATCTTGTTTCTTTATCAGCCAACTCTTCGTCATGCTGGTCATCTTCATCCACTTGAGAAATTTCTGTTGTTTCTTCCTCCTCTTCAAGAGGATTTGTATGATATTTTTGTCTTATGAATTCTATATTACAACAATCTTCAAAAAGGATTTCAGCTAAATATATCCTCTTACAATGTTGATGAAAAAGTGTGTGAAAATATTTCAATGAAGGAATACTAGAATGGGGTAAATGTTTATACCAGAGCCTAGCATCTCTTTCCAATGAAAACATAAACAACTTCATGAGGACATCTTCATGATGTACATTTAATTCATCCATGAGCTTGTGTAATTCAAGCAAGTGTTGAGCAGGATTATCGTCCACATATCCTCCAAATTTAGGAAGGACATCTTCCCAAATTTTAATGTCTGGAATAGTGTTTGGAAATCCATAAACATTTGTAAAGTCCAGAGGAGCAAACCTTGTAGCAATCCGAGCAACGAAAAAATTCGACATTTTGAGACCAGTGGAGTCACCAGTGAATCATGTAGAGTCTTCGAACCAAGGAGTCGTCAGGTGAATGATCACAGCCAATTGAATTCCTATCCCTTGTTCACCATCAAGGGATAGCTCTAAACTTTGTTGTATCCCAGGGAAGATAGCTTCGTTCCTCCGTCCCCGACAATGGCGCTAGAAAATGTTGTCGCAAGAGTTGGTTCTAGGTTGTAATAGAGCCAAGCCTTAGCACATTTTAAATGAAATAAATTTTGTTTATTGATCAATCATAGGAGGCTTCTAGAACTAGGTCTGAAACATGCCCTTCACTCATTTATAGATCAGAAACAAAGGGGCATGACCTTGTTTGTCTAATTGATTTAATAAAAAAGATGGATAGAGGATAAGAGATGAAGAAGATTGAAACAAAGAGTTAGGTATCTAATTTTGATAAGTCTAATATTTATTTAAATGGAGGAATGGCAAATAACTTCGAAAGACAAACATGCATATATAAAACTTGTAAATTAGGCAGAAACAATCAAGCTACAGGTCTTGTTTTGCTCACAGCATAAGCAGAGGAAAAATTGAACTTAACAGGCTGCCCAATAAATGACTATAACAGAGGTATTACTGAATTAGAGCCATTACAAGATGAATATGTAAAAGAAGGAAGAAATAATGAATGTAAACCTAAGAAAAAAATACAGGAAAAATAAAATTACACAATGACGAGGTGTAGAATCTCTTGGCATTCCGTTCTATATTTGCTGAAAGAAAATGCATTACAAACCCAACCTAAAAAGGGCTCTCGGGCTGTTCCCCCTGCTAGCACTCTATAATTTTCCCAAGGCTATGGAGGCATTCACAGAGGCAACATCAAAACCACTTCGAGTCTTGGATCTATCCCTCCAAGACTCAAAGAGGGATCTCTCTGTCTAATACATCTGTTTTGGGAATAAGATATTAGGCTAGTTATGGAGAGCATGGGTTTGTTTATGGATTTTTAATTGTTTCAACTGAGACATGGAAAAAAACCATTGGGGAAAATGGAGTCAAAGGTAAAGACGATGATAAATGAAAAAAATAGGATGAAATAGTAAGCAGATCAATATCAAAGTGAAGGAAATTAAGGAGCTACAAGTCTAGTTACATCTATAGAAATAAATATTTAACAGAAAATACCTTGAGATATGGTATTTATGCATACTAGAACCATTCCATTTGGGCAATCCACATCACCTTTTGAGTGGGTTAGCTTAGGTTTCTTTCACCATTTCTTTCAAGTTTCGAAGTTGTAAGAAGAGCTCAATTGTGGGGGTCCAAGAGCCCTCCCTTGGAGGAAGAAGGGACCCAAAGTCCTCTTTCTTCTTGGTGTTTTCTTTTCACTAATAAAATCCTTTCCATTGGTGACATGAGTCTTGTTTGTTTCTTGTTCTTATGTCCTTATGCTCAATAGTTTAGTTGTTCTTTCCTTTCTTAGTTTAATTCTTAGCTTAGTCTTTTATGTTTATTTTTCTAACCCTTTCCTTCACTACTGTCTTGCTTAGCTAACCCAACTAAGCTTGTAAGTACCTCTATTTTTCTCATTCAGGTGACAAAAGAGGCGCAATAGATTGATGACTCCACTGGGGATTGATATCAATTTCCTACCCCATTTGGGTCATTCTAGCTCTTCTTTCGGTTTATTTAACCTATAGGTATCATAACAGGCCCAAGACGACCTGCAAAACATCCAATTCAAAGATGAGTTGAGAGAATTCCATCCAAAATTTTCTTCACGGCCGTGTGACAGGCGTGCGTGGGTTTATTGGCCGACAGTTGCGCATCGTGCACACCTGCGCCAAAATTACTGTTTTATTCAGTGCCTTCCGCGCACCTGCACCCAAAAGTCTTTTTCGGTTTGTGCATTGGCACTCAGTGCACCTCTATCTACTCTAATAACTGTGCACCTGTGCAGAAAAATACACATTGTAAGCCTTTTTGTGATTTTTGGAAGGCCCCTATCCCTCTTAAAAATGAGTCCATGCATGTTGTAATCTGCACCACACTTAGTTCCCTCTCCATATAAAGGGATTAATCAAAACACATAGGCACTTAGGGGTTTTAAAATCATTATTTCGTCTTTTGTTTTCATTTTTCCACATGGATGGCTTGCTTTGACTAAGAGTATAAGTTGGAATAATTTGTAATCACATCAAACTTACATTGGGACCAGAAATTGGATATCAATTGTTGAGTATGATCTTCTCTCGCGCTTCAAAGTGATATTGAGAATTAGAAAAAAGGTTGTAGGACAATTTCATCTCCCTTAAAAAGACTAAACCTTTAGGAGAGGACAACATCCCCCTCGGGACTCCTCTTAGTTTATTTTTCAAACACATCTCAAGATTGTAACGGGCCCATACATGCCCACATGCTACAAAGATAGGATAGTGTTGAAATTTGCTTTCGTAGATCAAATCACTAGGGAAGTTTAAAGGTTTTGTAATGGGCCCATACATGCCCACATGGTCACAATATAGGATAGTTTCAAAACTTTCTTAGATCAAATCACAATAGAGAGTTAAAGGAATAGTAAAGGACCCACATGTCCACATGTTAGCTTCCTAGGAACTTTTTGAATTCTGCAAGGTTGTACCAAAGACATTTCGTTAATTAGGTAATCAAAGATTTGTAAGTACCAAGTGAAGTCCACATGCAGCAATGGGACACCTAATTTATTAAGAATTGGCACACTTTCACTCATTCACACACAAAAGTCACCTCTCACTCACATAGTTTTCATCTCGAAATGTGGAGGTTGAAGTAAGTTTCCTCCAAAGGGATTCCAAAACACCCCATCTTTTTCTTGACGGAACTATCCACTCCCACTTAATTTCAACGAGATTGGCTCATACCCCTAGTCTCTCAAAACAACCACATCTAAATTTTTTCTAAAAACTCACTAAGTTTTCCTCCACAAGATGTTCCAAAAGAAATATTTTAGTCTAGGTAGGATTTCGGGGGCAAGCATCCAAATAACTCCCCGTTCTCTGTTTCTCACATTTTCAAAACAATAGAAGTTGTCAAATAGGGAACTTTAAATCCTCCAAGTCAAGTGTTCCTAACACCATAAGGCAAGGAGATACCCATGAAGGGTTGAAGGCTGAGGTCCAATTGTTCTATTCGTCCCCCCTTGAGGCACCCACCTATTGAACGGGATCTATCCCGTGACCCATTTCTTAGGCCGAAAATCTAAATGCCGCATTTTGACCGAGGTACCTAGTGACCAAATTTTAGAACATCTACCCAGGTGGCAATTGTGGGCTGCAATTGCACCTTGATCGGATTTTGTGTGGCTATTGGGAAATATCACCAGTTCTTTTGGAATATTCCCCCTCTACCCCTCATTATAACTGATTGCTTCATCCTTCACTAGTTTCTCTTCCGATGACTTCAGACCCCATTGTTGAGTACTATTGGAAGGTCCAGTGCCATTTGAAAAGAAGGACGTTATGTCTTTTAGGATAGAAGATTTTTTTTTTGTTGATCCCCCACGTGGACAAAACCCACCTATCTACATATATTCTTCTTTATTCAAAACACTTTATGTATGATGCACTTTTGGTTACATTTGATTTAGATATATATAGTGTAAAGTTCAAGAATTGCAACAAAGGCTCTTGTTTATTTATTACTCTCACCACCATTTGCACACATCCACTCAACTAGTCAGACATCATAGGGGACCCACAGAACCCTCATCATTCCAGATGTTTGCTAAACCTCCCTCCTATTCTAGGGGGAGTTCCTAGTCTTGCCAACTCATCGGCTCCACCTTCTCACACTCCGGTGAGTGCCACTGTCTTAGGATCAACTTTGCTTGGTTCCACCTTACTTGGGTCCAATTCCCAAGGTCCACCGTCCACTCGCTCTCCTTTACATGGAAGCGGGGGGCCAACTTCCTCTCAAGGGGGAAGTACAAACCCAACTAGTCCCCCCCAAGGGCCAAGTTCACAAACCACTCACACCATGGCTAGAACTAACCCTCCACCACCACTCCAGATGCCATACTTGGATTCTCTCAACATACCAGATATAATCAAACTCACAAATGATCCTATATTGCATGACCCCACATGGCCTGCAATGACTACCAAACTACGCTCAGATATCCCCAAGTTTGAAGGAAAGGCAGGAGATGACCCTGCCAATCATGTCATGACTTTCCACTTATGGTGCTCTTCCAACAACATTATGGATGATTCCATATGACTATGATTATTTCAATGCACACTCACTAGCTCATCAACCAAATGGTACATAGATGAAAAATCGGGGTCCCATGCGACTTTCGAGTCCTTCGCCAAAGAATTTTTGACCTTCTTCCAATTACCAATCTACCACGACAATGGTCTTGAACTAATATCTAATTTTAAACAAACCTCAACCACACATATCGTTGATCACATTCATGAGTGGCGTCGATGATGTAGTTTGTGCAAAGCAAAAACCACCAAACAACAATGTCTTGATTGGTTTCTCAGATCACTTGTCTCTCTCCTCGATAAAGATGTAGCTTCCACCTTCCCTCAATCAAAAGAAGAAGCCATTAGTAAGTCTCAACAATATGACCTCATCTATTCACAATCAGGGTACTTGTACACAGTACTTCCTGATCTCCCAAAACCCATGCCATTTGGCCAAGATAAACCCGGGATGTCTCACTCAGTAGATAGATTGATTGGTAACACCACACACCACAATCTACAACCCCAACAACCACCAATGTATGGAACACCTCAATATCTACTAGCATAGGGAGGAACCCCTTATTATCCTCCACCCCCTTATCAAAAACCATACCATGTTGCCCTTCCTCCACCCATCAGTGGGCCACCGTCGACACCCACAATACGCCCACCCATCCAAACAAGTTCTGGTACTCCCTCTACTTCAACTTATACTCTAAGTACTAGCGAAAGCGCCACGCCTTCCTATGTACCTTATGGATCATCATAAAAAAATAATCCATACTTTCCATTTCCTGGCCCTCCACAATCCATAGCTCCACCATAAGGACACCCTCACATTGGGGTAAATTTTGTTCAACCCTCTCCCATTCAGCAATATCAAAATTTTGAACAGCTAAATACGAAAAATCCAACCCATCAGTTGAATAATGCCAAAAAGAAAGGAAAAAACAGGAACAATAACAACCCAGGTCAAGGCGGAAATCAACCCCAATAGAACCAACCTACTGGGGGCAACTAGAACCAAGGGACGCAGAACCCCCAGGGGGGAAACAACAACATGCGTCAAGGGAAAAATAACAATAACCTTCGAACCAACTTCCCATGTTCCCTTTGCGGCGATTTCGGTCATTATACTCATCATTGCCCCCAAATCGATGATTTTAAACGGATGAAAGACTTAGTAAATGGACCACATCCTCTAGCACCGCCTACCCCTCAGCAATTCCCACAACAATACGTACAACAACCACCCCCAACTGTGCTGCAGAACCCCATTCCACACCAAGGAGTGATGAACACCCAACAGGACATGCAACCTACCCCACCAAAGTTGGGAAAATATCTCAACCCGAGAAATCCTGCAGATCGTACTATCCTCCTCACTAGTGAGGAACAAGTCCTTCTACAAACACGTAGTCGTCAATGTCGTGCACCCATTGAGTCTCCTCCCATTCCCCCAGAAACAATCCCAGAACCAATGAGACCCCCGTTGATGATTCCTTGCCCTAACACAGAAACACCTCTTCACATCCCTCGCATCCCATTGCGTAGGAATGTACACAACCCACAGGCTAGGGTGGCTCATAATTACAGTTTGGTCAATGACTTAGCACATTCCTCGACTGCAATGTCAATATTAGAAGTACTTCAAACTTGTCCCACTCAACGGAAATCATTACTTTCTACCTTGGGGGTAGTCGACCTTCTGGATACTCAACTCATCACATTTGATCTCGACAGTGGAGAGCCTCATCTCCTCGCTCTCATCGCTTTTCAAATCTTAGTGAAAATTTGGAACATTACAGTTCATCGATGCATCATTGATGAAGGTGCATCCACGTGCATCATGTCCAAGTCGGTATGGTAGAAACTTGGTTCTCCTGAACTCATACCATCTTCCATTACCTTAAGAGATTACGAAGGATGACCATCTTCTCCCGAAGGGCTCTTCCAAAATGTCCCCGTCGAACTCGGGGGCAAGACCATTTTCATCGACATTGAAGTTATCGACAACCCACTCGATTACAATAACTTATTTGGTCATAGCTACATGTATGCTATGAAGTTCGTTGCTTCTTTCGTCTTTCAAACCATGATGTTACCCCATAATGAGAAAATCATTACCATTGATCAAGTTTCACATTATGAGTCTAACCCTTCTACCAACATCGATAACATTCTCCCTTTCGTCCATACTAATCATGAGTCGTACCCACTCATCGAAATGGGGCCTGAAATTTTCAAAGACACATCCTTGTTAGAAACTTACCATGGTGCACCACCACTCATTCATCCTTCCAATCAGGTATGTGTTGTCTCGTCCAAAAGAACTAACATTGAGGATACCCTTCCTCCCAGTGAGGCTTCTCTCATATCTGATGTCCCACTAGTCGCAGAGCCTCTCCCTCACGAGCCTCCTACGAACTCGTTGACTCCACTAGTTCACGATTTCACCTCACCCCAAGGCCATATCCTAGTTTGGGAGACAGTTCCCCAAGCCATTGCTCAAATCCCCTTCTTTTACCCTCCACTAGGCGTACAATCTTTCCAAGTAGCCGCAACGCTTACCCTCCCTAATATGGTGCTAGCAATCCCAGTTTGGTATTTACATCCACCAGAGATGGTTCCTCAACCATCCCTCCCTCCCCATATATAAGGAATCCCGATGCAGATTCCCATACTCACTCCCACCATACCCCCTACACCCCCACTCACTAACCTCCCTGCCACAGCTGGGGGCAAAAGAAGAAGGATCCCACAACTCCACTTCCCCCCATGTCCAACCTCCTTACGTGCTATGTGAGAAGGACGAACACCCCATCAACAAATTCCCATCTCTCCTTGAGTTACATAATCTCATCCAAATCCCTCGAGCACCACCACCACTCATTGCTTCCTCCAGTATTGCCGCTATCTCACAGAACACAAGTAACAAAGGACTGTGAACCAAATTCACATGGACCATCTGTTCAGAATATGGACATTACACACACCATTGTCCAACGTTACCTCAATTCCGACAGACGTTAACAACTTGTTGGCAACGATTATATAATTATTATTTTTATAAGCTGCCTACATAGGGTCTATGAAATTTTATTACTCTTCATGAGCATTTTCTCTAAACGATAGTTGTAAATCATCACATTTTACCTATCATCTATTCATGCTTAGTTTTCATGACTGAAAGCATGAAAAATCGCAACTATCGTTACTATTCTGTTTTAAATTTCATTAAAAGCATATGGTTTATTACATAATTATGGTTTCTTTCTTTGAGCTGGTTGCTCTCCTTGTTTGTGACCCTTTCAATTCTAAGCATGCCTAAGAGATTTATGGTTGTATGAACGAAGGGCCCCCATCAATTGATATTCGTTGTTTTTGGGATTTTGGTTGATTTTTGATCATATTTCTTTCATGAAACTTTGAACTATTCAATTTTTGTAAACCTACCTAACTTTGCAATCAAACTATGATGCGCACACTATGTTTTCAGAGTACTCTGGTCCTAGAATGTACCCAATGCCAAGGTGGCATATGATGTATAGGATGCCATTACTCCTTAGCATGGTCTCAGGCTTCACGAATTTGCTCACACGCATTTTGATTAAGCACCTTGCCCTCCATTTGAATCACCACAACATGTATTGATAAGGCTTGGGGCTATGGCTCTATTGCATTTTTTCAAACCCTACCTGTTTTTTCTGTGTTAATTACCCATCCATTCGGCACGGCTCCAGTGGTAAGGGTCGAACTGAATGGCGTCCAAACCCTGCTCTCATATGATAACGCTAGGGAAGATTTGGAAAGGAATGGTTGGCATATTTTCATTGAAAAGTTTCAGGGGTTTAATCTTCAGGTCGCCCAAGAGTTTGCCTTAACCTTTTATGGCTGTAGGGAAAAGATCGGTGATGTGAAATTGGAAGTAACAAAAGGTTTCTTAAGAAAATCCATGGGATTTCCAGCGGTTGGTCAGAAATGGTTCAAGAATGTGAAAGTGGAGGAGGTCCCTTGGACTTTACTGTTTACCTCACAAAAAATAACTAGTTGTGATCGAGGTATGCCAATTTCATTCTTGAAACCTAGGTGGCATGATTTACTTGTTGTTGTGAAGAAATTCATCACATGTGAGGGACAATTCAGACTTGTTTTCCTATATCATCTACACCTGTTTATGAGTTTTATTGGTTTTCCATTGAATATGCCCTACTACCTGCTTAGAAGTCTATATAAAATGGGTAAACGGTTTAGGAAACAGAGGTCATATTCAAGTCTATTTCATCATGGCCTCATTAAAATCATCCTCATGCACCAGTTACAGACACAAAATGATTGTTGGGATGCGTTCATTACACGAAATGGTTTTGGCAACCATGAGTTGGGACAGGTACATAAGGTAGTCATTGTGGAAACCCTTGTGAACCCTACTGCCTCTTCCCCACCTTTCCAGGCTTGTGATTTTTCCCTTAACAACGAACCCTCGAGCTACCCTAAGGTTATTCAACAAGACAATCCACCGGTTACACATCCAAAGGGTTGCACTAAAACTGTTAAGAAACCTACAGGAAAGAAGCTAAAAGGAAGGGTTGATGTCAATTTCAAGAAAAAAAGAGCTGGTCGGTTGATTTCTCCAAGTGTTCGAAATAAAACGAAACCCTATGCAGACACGATCAACATGATTGAAGTGAGTGAAAGCTCAAACTCAGAAATTGATAAATTCCTTGCTGAAGAGGACCCCGTGTCATTTGGGTTATACCCTGACCGACCCTATGACTATGTTAACAATCTGCCTCCTTGTCTAAAGGACAACCCAAAATTTCCTGGTATCCAACTCTGTGATAAATCTACCATGCGCATGGAGGATTCTCTGACCCATAATGTTGTTTGTGCTAATGAAAATTCCTTACAGTTACAATGTGATGTGTGTTGATCGTGGATCGACAGGTACTATACCGATGTTCCACTGCTACAGTCACGACTCAATTCTTTAAGAGACCAGGTTTATATGTTGACAAATGAAAACAATAGACTTCAATCCATTATCCAAGGGAAGGAGAAGCGCTTGAAAACTACAGGTCATGTCATTTTCAAAAACGTAGAGGCAACAACAACTATCGTTAATTCCAAAATTTCTTGATGCGTTTTGATTTCATGATTTGAGGTATGATATTTTTAATTTTTAGCATGATTGTGTCACTCTTAAGTTAGGATATTCGATTTGATTGAATAAAATATTTTTCTTATTAATATTAATCTGTTTTGTTCATTTAATAAAATATGATTGCATTTGCTATTATAACTAGCTACAGAATCGCAAGATTCTGTAGCCAGTTAAGAAAATTCAAATTGTTTGATTTGATGACATAAAACATATCTGAGATCTTCTTATTTTCATTTGTTTTCAGGATGATTAAGGAGCCCATGATTTCCAAGATGATATGAGGCACTTTTTGAGATCTCCCAGCCATATCAATTTTGTATTTTGAGTAAACAGATTAGGCTATTGGTAGTTTTTGATATTTAGTGAAATCAGGGTGGTTGAATCCCCCATTATTTTTGAAACCAACTTGATCTTATCAACAAGAAATAGTTATGTTTCTTGAAACCTATATAAACATATCATTTTGTAAACATTGATCATCTCGGCCTGGGGCGAGAGTATGGATATTTATATATAGACTTGAATGACACAGAATACATTACATCTTTAGCTTTCTGTATCATATTTTAATTTAAGTTCTGCTTATCTCAATACGATGATAGATGATGATAGCATTTCATCTACATGATTTATCGTTATTTGAGATAATCCTTTTCACATACTTCCCATATCTCATGTCTCTGATATAACACATAGTGATCCTTTATTAAATTTAAATTAGGAGATTTATCTTTAATTTTAGTTGAATGTTTACATGCAAGTTCTTACAGGAAGAATTATTTCATCGTAGTTACTTGCAAATTATAAGATTACTATGATTGCATCTATTATATGTTCTGTTATTATAATTCAATCTCCAACATTATCGTTCCTCATTTATTAGGGGAAATCTCAAAATCTGTAGCAGGTTTACTTCATCAGATAAAAGTGGTTGGAAATTCAATATCGAACAGACATTGGATGCAATAACAGGTTAGCTTGTTATTTGATTTCGCTAGTTTTCTGAATATAGAAGTTTTCTCTATATAAAACTTTTTCTACTATCTATTATTTCCTGTTCAATTTGGAAGTTTAATGTGTGATGTCATGAGTGTATACATCTAAGAAAACAAACCAAAAAAATTAAATAGTGTTTTCACTTGCTTTATTATTATTGCTAAAAAATCAATCTACATTTGATTTTTACGAGTTTAGATTAAAACTCGTGTTTTGTATAGATTGTATATAAAGTTATTGATTATAATTTCCGTTAAACAAATTGTATATATATATATATATATATATATATATATATATATATATATATATATATATATATATATATATATATATATATATATATATATATATATATATATATATATATATATATATATAT
>ML817114.1:97128-113750 GCA_009831015.1 Picea engelmannii | reverse complement strand
TATGTACTTATAGATTTTAGTAATTGTTATTTATTAGGTTATTGTTTTTCCTTTAGTTATTTTTCACTTTCTTTAGGACTTAGATCGGCCAACGGAGCCACAAAACCTGTCAGAGTGAATTAATCCAAACGACTTGGGTTAATTAGAAAACCCCGGACCAAATTCACTCCTCCTGTTGACGAGCGGTTAGTTTCACCTGTTAACACAACTGTATGCCAGAGCTTTCAGTAAACACTCACCCCAACCTCTGTCACCAACATCCATTATGTCACAACCTCCATCAACGAACGTATGAGATGCCCTTTCTCTCTCTACGAATCCCTAGATTATTTCACATATCAATGTCCTATGATCATTGAATACAGGCAACGCCAAGTGACCTTGATAAAAACTCATGTACCCCCTATAGAATCAACGATTAACCTTACCCCATCACTAGAGATTATTCATATTATTTATCCTAAACCAGAAGCACTCCCTATTCCTTCATGGTTCTTGGATGACTTATACGAGGATTTACCCCCAAATCTCCCCAATTCTCCCATTCATTTCCCCATGGAAATTTTATGCCCAACTACCATTTATAACCCCCAATATCTCGATATTTTGTTTATGACGAGCAAACCATTGCAATCTCATTGCGTCATCCCTCCTGCTTCTTCACCACCAGCAGATAACCACATAGTGACAGTCACTAATATCACTCTTTTAGATCCCTTGTATTCCCTACACTTCCACTGTGATGAGAACATACTCGAGGAATTAACCACCCTCGACTACCCATGGGATGTGCTACACCACAGAGTGCTCTTCCTTTCATAGGAAGCCTTCACACCTCCTAACCAACACCCCATATACGCAGTCAAAACCAAGGATTTTATCCCATCAGGGCATATCGACTAGTTCAACAACCCCATCCTTGCCCCAGATGCTTTTGAAGAAGGAAATATGGCCAACATTTCCCCCACCATCAAAATCAATATTTCAATAAAAAATGGAGTCGTCGAGGAAATCACCATTGGCGCTACATGCACTCCTCAAGAAATCACCACCTATAAAGCCCTCTTCCAAGAATACCAAGATAATTTTGCCTGGTCATACACCGATATGCCTGGCCTTGATCCCTCTATTGTCAAACATCGCATAGACACCTAGCCTGATATCACACCGGTTGACCAAAAACAACGACCGCTACACCCATCCAAAGCAGCAGATATCAAAGCCAAGATTGAAAAATTACGTGCTGTTGGGTTCATCTACCCCATTGCCTATACCTCATGGGTTTCCAACCCTGTACCCATTAAAAAAAAACAAGGCACTATCCATGTATGCACGGACTTTCATGATATCAATCACGCATGTCCCAAAGACAACTTTCCAATGCCTTTCATCGATCAAATTATCGACGACTGCGCAGGCCACAAGGCTTTATCCTTCATAGATGGTTTCTCTGGCTATAACCAAATCCAAATCCACCCAGCTGATCAATACAAAACTGCATTCACCACCCCTTGGGGTACTTTTGCATATCGTGTCATGCCTTTTGGCCTAAAAAACACTGATGCAACTTTCCAATGAGCTATGACATACATTTTTCATGATCTGGCCCATATCATCCTCACATACTTGGATGACCTCACAGCTCAATCCAAAAAATGCAGTCAACATCTTGACGATTTATGAATCATCTTCCAAAGGTGTCGTCAGTAAAATATCCGCTTGAACCCCCTTAAGTGAGTATTCTACATCACTGTTGGGCGCCTCCTAGGGTTCATCGTTTTCCAAAGCGGTATTACCATGGATCCCCTCAAAGTCCAGGCCATCACAAAAATTCCACCCCCCCATAATTTATGCCAACTCCAGAGCCTACAAGGAAAAGCTAACTTTTTAAGGTGATTTGTCCCAGACTATGCTACTCGAGCACACAGTTTCCTTTGCTTACTATGCCACGACATCCCATTCCACTGGGATGACCATGCCCAAAAAGATTTCGACAATATTAAAATGGCACTCTCCAATGCCCCTTTAATTAGTTCACCTGACTATAATCATGACTATATCCTCTACATATTATCATCAACCATCTCAATAGCAGGAGTTCTCGTTCAAATAGGAGATGATGATCGTGAGCATGCCATTTACTACATTAGTAAAAACCTCTCAGGTCCACCTTTGAAGTATAATCATGAAGAGAAACTAGCCCTTGCAGTCATTCTCACAGTCCAAAAACTGCGCCATTACATTCTGCTTCGCACAACCAAAATCATAGCAGATTCCAACCCCATGAAATACTTGCTTAGTCATCGACAAATTAATGGAAAATTTTCCCAATGGATCGTTATTCTTCAAGAGTACGATCTCAAATTTACAACACCCAAGAGAAAGAAATCTCTTGTCCTCGCCGAACTTTTCATAGCCTTCCCCTCCGATACTACCAATGCCCCCGTCAATACCGACTTCCCCGATGAACATCTCCTTTACGTCACTTCAGATGATCCTTGGTACGGAAACCTCCTCGTCTACCTCTGAACCCAAAATTTCGGTAACCACCTCTCATGATATTATCGTCTCTGTATCCGCCATCAGGCCCCCTGCTATCTCCTCATCAGAGATATCTTATATTGGTGATGGGTCGACACCATACTCCGTTGATGCTTGACTATTGACAAGGCTGATAGAGTCTTGAACGACTTCCATAGCAGCGCGTGCGGGGACCATCTTTCAGGGATGCCCACCGCTCAGAAAATCATCTGTGCAGGTTACTTTTGGCCTACATTGTTTCAAGATTACATTCATGCCATGAAGCGATGCAAAATGTCAGCTTTATGCCAATAAATCATGAGCACCACCTGCTCTTCTACACCCAATCATTACTGTAGGCCCCTTTTGTAAATGGGGCATTGACTTCATGAATTTCAACCCTCCATCCAGCAATGGAAACAAATACATCATTGTCACAGTTGATTACTTTACAAAGTGGGCTAAAGCCATGCCTACCTTCAACAACACCGCTGACACCGCAACGCATTTTTTCTTTAATCACATCATATCCCGCTTTGGAGTGCCACTCCAACTAGTCTCTAATCACGGGAAACCTTTCGAGAATGAGATTTTCGTCGAACTCTCATCCCGATTAGGATTCTCCCACGAGTTTGCCTCACCATATTACCCTTAGTCCAATGGACAGGTCGAAGCAATTAACAAGGTCCTCAAGACCATGTTACAGTGCACGGTTAACAAACATAAGACCAATTGGCACCATATGTTATTTTCCATGCTATGGGCTTACTGTACGGTTGAAAAATGGCCACCGATTTCACACCATTTCATCTAGTCCACGGGGTCGAGGCCACTCTTCCTATCGAGTGCAAAATCCCCACCTTACGCACCGCAATTGAGCTATTACCCGGCACTACTCCAATGGAGCATTGTTTGCTGAACTTAGAGTCCCTGGATGAAGATCGTTGATCTTCATTACAGAACAATGAGGCAACCAAAAAATGGTCAAAATCCACCTTTGATTGCCATGTCAACCTCCGCTCATTTCACGAAGGCGACCTCATCCTTGCTTACAATATCGCTCATGATACCCTCGGTCATGGAAAATTCGAGTCATTGTGGCATGGCCCTTACATTATCCAAAATTTCCTCACCAAAGGTGCATACATCCTAGCTTCCCTCGAGGGCCTCTATCTCAAAGAACCCATCAATGGGTTGTACTTAAGGAAATTTTACGCCTGAGCGTAGACATTCCACATTAGGTTATTTTATTTTATAGTGTTTTTAATCTTTTTTCCATACCTCATGCCTAAAATATCATTTGTGTTATTGACAGATACCTCCTCCATCGGCCTACCACATCGGTTACATCGACGACGTCAACCATTGGACACAGAATCTTGCTTTGGATGCTGTTACACATTATTTTCGTCATCCCTATGACCGTTAATGATGTAAACCTATCTGTTGCCTTTAGAGGGGTCAGTGGCCTGAGTTCCTGAAGAGAGAAGGGAGAAGAACTTTTCCTGAGAAAAGAAGTTGCATTTTCATGTGTAAAAACCTTATAAAAAAGGAATTTTGGAGGCTGCCTATGTATTAGGGTGTGGGAATGCATGATGCTCGTAGGTTGCATCATAGCTAGGGTGAGAAAAGTTCGCAGGTTTCACTATAATCAGGGTGCGATAATGCTTACACGTGGGAAAAACGAGCATTTTCTCAAATCTTCTAGAAGGAGAAACTTCCATGGTGAGGTGGCATCCGAATGGTTTGGATCTTAATCGCTTTCATGATTTAGTGGGATCATCCTAACCTCCTCACCTTATCCTCTTCAACTTATAAAAGGAGAGGAGCTCTCATAGAGAAGGGGTTCTTGAGCTTAGCTTTGGTTGGCTTGGAATTATTAGCTTGGTTGGAGTGGCTTTGAGATTTGCTTTGTCAAGATAGATTGTGAGTAGCTATCGGATCCATGGTCTCAAAATCCTTGTAGAAATAAGTGTGTGGGGAATGAAGGACAGTTGGAAAGGACCTTGCGACATCAAGGCCATGGTTGTAATCTCTCTTTCACATTTAATATGATTCTTTCCTATAAAGCTTGTTGTATTTTATTGTATGATTCCTTGATCACATACATTGGTTTATATTGAGTTTATGCTATTACTATCATTTTGGTTGGTTGTGTTCTTTTGCAGGATCATCATTGTATGAGTAGTCGAACGGAGCTAGGATGGTGATGGTGAGAGGAGGTGGCGTTTAAACGGTATGTCACCTATCCCTCTTTAGTTAATAAATTAAATATATAAAACTTAAGGAAAGCATCATGTTCTGGTGTGTTTTGTTCTAGATCTAGGTGGATCTAGGGAGATCAGTTAGTGTCCACACCTACTGATTAGTTCGATAACTGCTGCTTGGGCCCTCTATTCCCCCTCACATGAACTGCTCCACTCTAGCAGCATATGTTTGGGTTCAACAACCAACAACCAAGCTGAGTACACTACTGTCATTCTTCTCCTCACTGATGCCAACCATCATCATATTTGTCACCTTAGTGTCTTACTTGATTCCCAACTAGTCGTCCTCCAACTCAACAATGTGTACCATGTCTGCGATCCTTGCCTCTTTTGCAAATACCTGCAAGTTAGACTTTTATCTCGAGATTTTGATTTCCTTACATTTACACATATTCCAAGACAATTTAATCAAATCACCGATAACCTGGCTAACATTGTACTAGATTGGCATATATCACATCAAGACACCTTTACACACACATAAACCATCAAAAGTCTATCACAACATATAGATTAGACATCATACACAACATTAAACAATTCTCACACACATGTGAACATCACAAAGACCCCAAAATGTATATCCATCTATATATATATATATATCGGTCAAAAGTGCCATCAAAATGTTTACATACAAATAGAGTACATCTTATACAAAATCTATAAGCCAGTGAACCACCTCGATACAAAACTAGTGTCACCACACCAAATGGGCTCACCAGCCTATATGATATACAAAAATACACACAGAGACACTCATGGTGCCTCTAGAGCACCACCACTTGGCCCTCCCTCAGGAGGTGGTGCCCCACCCGCTATCGGTCCCTTCGGACTTGGAGGTAACTGCCCTGTCATCGTAGCACCTGCTACTGCTGCTCACCGAAACATAGTCCACCACATCAATGACACCCCCACACACTACTCTAGGATGCCCTCATCTTGGATACGCAACCACATGCCCTCAGGCATTCCCTATAGCACCGACTCCAAGCGGCAGCGAATATCCTCAAAATATCCCCCGGCCTCGACCGGAGGAGCATGTGATGGCCCTGCACCAGGGTTGTAGAAATAGTGCCTCCTAGTCACTCTCTCATCGCCCACAAGTCTCGCCTCAAAATCCTCACGTTTTCGTCTCTCTCCTGCCCGTGGCTCTCCTCGCGGTGGCCTCACTGGCCCCTAATGAGCCAATGCTCTAACCAACTCAACCTCCCGCCCATGAGGTCCCACATCTATACACACAAACAAGAAAAGGATAGCATTAGCATCCATCTATACATAATAAACATGTTATACTATCTAAATATAAAAAAAATAAAAATAAATCACATCATACCTCGGTGGTCGAACACCTCTCCTGGAGGTAACACCATATCTAGATCACCCCAGAAGTCCACCCCATAGTATGGATACTACAGTATGATCTGCGGCATCTGCCTCTACACCTATGCAACCTTGGCCGCGAAAAAATGGCCACCCTCCCCACCACTGTGGCGAATCAAATTCCCTGACCACCGCATCAGTTGCAACTCTCATGCACCAGGTGCACCCAATAACACTCTAGGGAACAACATCAACACCCTCTCCAAAAACCATGCAACCAAGATGGACCCAAAGGAAAAATCCCATGAGTCCGCAACCCGACACCTATCGAGATGCCCTACCATCTTGGCATGCAGCACCAAGCCCCAGGCAAAATGATCTCCTGCCAGTACCCTCCCCATAATCCTCAACTGACCACCACTTATCCACTGAGTTGCGAGGGACCCGTAAACCCTCACAACCATCGCTGCTACACAGCGATGAACCAGGGCATCCATAGTCCCGATACTCACCATGGAGCCCGACATAAAATCCTCCCTCGAAAAATACCTTCGACATAAGGTAGACAACTTCCCATCCCCAGGTAATAAGGGCTCCACCGGTAAGGGAATTCCCCGAAAAGGGAGCCCAGTCAAAAAATACACATCCTCCACCGCAGTGAAGGCCAACTACTCACCCCGCACCATAAAACAATGCAAATCTGGACTCCACATCCGGATCAAGAACTGTAGGAGGTACTCTTGGGCCCGTATCAAGGGGCACTCAAAGAACTTCAGCAACCCACAATATGCCAAAGTGTCACGAACCGCCAGCTCCTCAATGGTCGCAGCCTCCCTAAGTTGTGACCAATCCCTCTCTCTCCAGTGAACCGACATCGTCCAAAAGATTACCTACAACCACATAATCCAGTTCTCAATCAACCATCTCAAACATAAACACATTAAAATCTCCAAATGATAAGTTTCGCACCCATCAGCTTTTCCCCCAAGGTGCGACTTTTTAACCCCACAGGTGCGCACACATGCACGCCCGTTCACCCCACAGGCGTGCACATATATGTGCTTGTTCACCCCATAGGCGCGCACACATGCGCACCTGTTCATCCCACAGGCGTGCATGTGTGTGCGCCTGTTAGCCATATAGAGGCACCTTCATGTGCCTCTATCATGTACACCGGTGCGCATCGTGGTGTGCCTGTCCACTACACAGCTGTGCACGTATGCACAACTGTTTAGCTTACAGGAACACATACCATGCATGCCTATGTCCCTCATTAGGGTGCCCCCATGCGTGGATATCCAAATAATAGGCGCACACCCATGCGCGCATATTTCCCAATCGCCCATGCACTGGGGGTCCCACACCCACAAAACCCCCTATACGACCCTCCGTACAGGCCCTGCCCACAAATAGAAAACCTAATTCTATGTAGGATGATAAGACCACTAACCTGAAGCTTGCTAGTCCTGAATCGACTACCTCATTCTCCCAAAATCTCCAAATCTCCTCTGAATATCTCTCATCCAATCACTTTGATAGCAAGTACAAATGAGGTGGCAATATGGGCCTTACAACTATATATATGCCTTTTTTCCAAACTTCCAGACCCCATTCCGAGAGCTCCGGGTGTTCGTTTTTCACTCCATCTTCAGCCACGAGACCAACACCTCGTCCTCTACATCAAGACAGTCCCCAGGCCATTTTTCATCCTTATCCCCCAGGGGACCATTTGTCCATACCCCGTCCAGGTACGCATGATCATGTTCAAAATTATCAAATAAATGATTGTAGGTTCAATTCTCTTCAGATATTGTTCACGTCAGGTATTTGGTTATCATGTGTGCAGGTACTTGGTCATCATACACCAATGCGATGCCTTTAGGTATATAATCAACACTGGCATGTAATCATTCCCTCTGAATCTCAATTGCATCTCTAGTCACACCTTCTGCAATTTACCTTTAGGGTCCCTATATCTGGCTCTGCAGTACTGTCACCTCCATTGCATTGTGGGCACTATCACCCGGTAGCACTCTCCCCCACATGAGTTGTCCCATTTATAGCGCCCCTTGGCACTTCGACACTCATGTTGTTTTCAACCTTTAGGGATGGGAGTCCCAATAGTCTTACATCATGTCATGAATCAACCACATATTCCTTCTCCTCATTTTGCTAGCTTACCCAATGGACTCCCAGGGCACTTCCTCACGGATTATTTTGACTGCACTCCCGCAACATCATTTACCATCCATTTCACCCATCATCATTCTACCCATCCTCAGATTTCCCTCCATACATTGCGCTACTATAGAAACCAACCTATGGTGCCCCAACCCTCCACTTGTTTTTTCCACCAACTTGCGCCATCCCTAGGCCAAGCCATCCTACACTGGGGCACTCGTTTCTGTATCTTCATTATTATCCCCACTAATTTTTTAATTCTTTTTGTAATTAAGCCATTGTTTCCAACATTTTACATAGCCTTTTGTTGTCACCTTTGGTGACCTTCTTGGCAAATGCAACCCATGTCACCCTTGGTTGGGGCACTCCTTATCATCTACTCCTATTTTGACATCGTTCACCAACTCCGAGTATCCCACAAACCACCTACCTCTGCTCTCTGAGTTTGTTCACCTTGTACCACCTCTGCCACAACTTATCCCACGTCTCATTGTCCCCCTTGACACTTTACTTCATTGAACAGTTGCAACCACTTATACTTCGCATATATCCCAAACCAAGGGTATTATTGAGTCTCCCCGCACCTTGACTTCGTCCATGTACCTCCTCAGTCCCTAACCTCACCTAGTAGATTTCAAGAAGCCCTTTGCTTCTTGGAGTTGTGTCTCCCTTTTTTATCGACATCAACACAGTTTCCATAAGGGAGACAGTATCTTGACTCTCATTACCTTTCCAATGAGAAGTCTCAGATGACACAGGGAGACCCATAATTTATCCCTGCTGTCATTAACCCCCATAACATTTGACTTCAACACTTTCTCATGTTACAATGGGTCTTACTTTACGACTGTTGCAGTTGTTTCTTATATTTTCCGAAGACCTCTGAACTTGGTTGGGCTATCAATGCCCACATAATCTATGATACTTCTTATAGGTTTCATTACCTACTGTTCAGAGTATGTTCCTCATCAGAATTGTCCTTTGCCTTTATGAAAACCACCCTCGAGGGTGCTGAAGTTGTCTACATCAACACACAGTTTTAGTTACTGTACAACACCCTTTTTTGAGTTACATGACATGAGCATGGGACATGCCCACCTCGTTTGTACACAATTTATTTCACACACCTTACAGAAGGTTGGGTCCTACAGGTTCCCTTCTCCCTCCAACGGGTCACTCTTGATACTCTCACTATCACTCTTTCTTACAACGGTACTCTTAGTAGAAGAAACATTGATGAATTTCGACTATCCGTATGCTCCTAACCTCATCCATCAGGGGGCATCTGTTATCACTGAAATTTCATCCACAAATAGTTACAGGAATCCAAAATCTTCAAACAGCTATGAGTCCACCCATGGACCAAAATTACCAAAAAAACATTTCCAAAAGGTCCAAAACTATACAACCAGTTATAAAATCAGGATGCGTTATGACTACATAGGGCACACATGCACATGCACCATACATAAATGCAGGAAAAGTGCACATGCGCACGATGCATGACTATAGATGCTAAAAGCCACACACACCTCAGAACGACGCATTTATGAGGTTGGTCGGCCTCCCACCCACTTTTGGTTCATCTTCCAAGTCGATTTGACATCCAAATCTCGACTGCATCTAGTTGGGTGGCTGGTCAAAGACCTAAAGGTGCCCTAAACAACCCCTTTTCACCCTAAAATCTGGTTGCACAATACCTCAAAGTGATGCTATACAACAAGGCCATGGGTGCACTACTTTTTCAAGGAATTCATTTGCAAGGCTATGTTGTTGCTATTCTCTTGGGGAATCCTCTTTTCTCATCAAGAACATACTAGCACCATTCCATTTGGGCAATCCACATCACCTTTTGAGTGGGTTAGCTTGGGATTCTTTCACCATTTCTTTCAAGTTTCAAAGTTGTAATAAGAGCTCAATTGTGGGGGTCCAAGAGCCCTCCCTTGGAGGAAGAAGGGACCCAACGTCCTCTTTCTTCTCGGTGTTTTCTTTTCACTAATACAATCCTTTCCATTGGTGACATGAGTCTTGTTTGTTTCTTGTTCTTATGTCCTTATGCTCAATAATTTAGTTGTTCTTTCCTTTCTTAGTTTAATTCTTAGCTTAGTCTTTTATGTTTATTTTTCTAACCCTTTCCTTCACTGCTGTCTTGCTTAGCTAACCCAACTAAGCTTGTAATCACCTCCATTTTTCCCATTCAGGTGACAAAAGAGGTGCAACATAAGTCATAGAGGCAACATCAAAACCACTTCGATTCTTGGATCTAGCCTTCCAAGACTCAGAGAGGGATCTCTCTATCTAATATAGCTTTTTTGGGAATAAGATATTAGGCTAGTTATGCAGAGCATGGGTTTGTTTATGGATTTTGAATTGTTTCGGTTAAGACATGGAAAAGGACCATTTGGAAAAATGGAGTCAAAGTTAAAGACGATGATAAACGAATAACCAAGACAAAATATGACAAGGCAGGGTAATCATGCTAGTGGATCCTTTGAGCTTATAAAATGGAAAATAAGAATAAACTGAAAATTATTTCAAATGTAGAGCAGAGTATATCTGAATTCTGCATTTTAAACTTGGAAGAAAACATAGATATTGTCTTGAGCCAGCACAAGGTACCAATAACAAATACTTCACATTATCTTCTTGTAGACAATATAGAAATAAAAGCATTTGAAATTGAAAATAATGAGTTATATCAGAGAAAACTTCACCACTAAAACACAACACAAGAATCTGGAAATCTAGTGCCTTTGTATTCCTTCATAAAGTCATTTATAGCCTATGAGAATTTTTACATTTTAATCATCACAAGTCCCAAAAAATTCTTTCATAAAAGTTGTAGGCTTTATAGCCTTTACATAACATTTCAAGATCCTATAAAAATGGATCTGAAATAATTAAAATAGAATAAAATCAAAACTAGTATGATATATCAAATCTAGTCCTGATTTAAGGGTCAACCCTTATCAACTATATCTTCAACAATATTCAACAGCATTCAACACTATCTGATATCTTCAATAACTTTTCAAGTGATGACAAGGCATTTCGAAATCCTGTTTTGACAAATAAGTAGTTTTTTTGACCAAAAATTGAAAAGCCACTTAACCTTCTTGCCTTCGTATCTGCCTCAAAAAATGGAAATGGATGATGATCTGTATTATTTTAATCTTTATATTTCATTTGGAACCCCTCCTAGATGCTCTGGAAACAAAGATCTTCGATCTGAGCAAAAAGATGACCATTCTGCCAGTTTATGCATTTCAGTGGCTTACAGGTAAAAAACAGAGTAGGATTAGCTGCCGAAAAAAGAGCTTTCGGCAGCTAACATCGCTTTGAGGAAAACAAATAAGCTGCTAAAAATCCTGAGTTTTCCAAAACCTTTCAGAACTACAAAAATAGATTTTCTTCGATCTACCTACTCTTTAGGATCCTTATTTAGGTTCTCAGCAACTTCTTCTAGAGCTTTTAAATCCGGATGTGCTCTTGGCTTAGGATTTTTAAGCCTTAGTTTGATCCTTAAACCTCTAACCATTTTAAGAAACCTATGATTCTCCTTGAGCAATTTCTTATTCCTCTTCTGCTCCTTTACATGAATTTTAGCTAACCTTTCAAAACAATCTCATACCTCATATGATGTGTTGCTTATAGTCTAGTTTTGGGATTTAATGACCCTCTCAAGCAACTTCATCTCTGATATTTATTTTTTAATCTTTTCAATCTTTGATGTTGACTTCTTTCCTTTGCTTGTTGATGCTTCAGGAATCTCCAGGACTGGAACCTGTGGTGAAAAAGGTGCTTATTCAAAAGTAGCTTGCTCAAGAACCTCTCCTTGTACTGACTCTAAATCCTCCTCTGAATCTGAATAAGGAAGATTCAAAACGTTTTTACCAGACGCACTAGTTTTCCCTTCTGTTGCTTGGCTGAAATCAAGCATCGTTTTGTCTTTCTTAGACTTGGAAGAAGATGTTGGATCCTTTGAAATTAATGGGGAAATGGCTCTTCTTTTCCTTTTATTGCTTTGTGGTGTTGAAGACTTAGTGGATCAAGTTTTCTTTTTGTCTTTGGGCTAGGGTTCTAGTTCAAATTCACCCCAAAAAAGAATATACTCCCAACTCTTATCCCTCTTCTGCAATTCTTGAAGCACTATGAGTTTGATAAGACTGTGATGAGAAAATCTACCCTGCACCTTGCTAGGTATTTCCTGGACCTGGTGTGTCATTTTTTTCAAGCTTCTGTGAAGGTAGAATGGAATATTCAAAGGACATCTACCTATGAAATGGTTCATGATCTTGAAATGGTAGAACATTACTCTACCATATCTGCCTTCACATGTTATGTATACTTGGATGGCTTTGAGCAAGTGTTTCCACTTTTCTTCCAAGTAGGATCTAGGGATGTCTTTCTTCAAAGTAATACATTTGTGTTTAGGCTTGAGATAAGACTTGAACTCAATGTCTTTGGTAGTGGTTGACTTGAACCATCTTTCACCAGTCCTAGGCATCCTTGTTGTTGCTGCAACAATTACTTCATCAACCTGTACCTCAATTGTTCCAACTCTGGCCTTGGCTCCATCAAAGGTCAATGCAAATTCCTCAACCACACCTTGATGAAACCCTTGGAGCTTTTCAAAAAACTTGTAGCAACCTGCATCCCTGAACACCTAGAAAATATCAGGGTGATATTCCAGATATGTTATGTCATTGAGATTCTTTCTGAGCAGAGCTCCTCCCTTCTTCATATACAAAACAAAAATCAATACTTGTAATATGATAAAATTGGGTTTGGGCAGACACAGTGGTGCTGATAGAGGGAAAAATGAAACTCAAACAGAGGAAGGAAGCGTAATATGGGGGGAATATTTGGATGACAGTTTTTTGTAACAAACCCTTAATTATAGAATGAAAATCAGATCATAATGATGACTGCATCATTCGATCAGGACATACACCATGTGATAGATCAGGTAAAACGAATGATACGAGCTTATGGTGATTGGATTTATTAGCTTAGGGTTAATATATCTCACCAAATAATCATATCAAACAAATAATCACTTGCCCAGATCGTATCATGATTCACTTCAATCAATTTCGACATCACTTGAGATGATGATGTTGTGTACTGTTGGCGGTTTGAGAATCTGACGGGACAGTCTGACTATTAGCTGAATCTATGATTTTGGCAACTTAGAGAACCTCGTACATGCCATTTTATCTACCAAAAGAAACAACTTTCGACAGCTTAGAATGATTTGAAAAATAGCCCTTAGCTGCCGAAAGTGAAATTTTAGAGTTTTTTCTAATACAAGTACATACTCATCACTTTTTGAAAAGATAAGTCTCAAGATCATCTTAAAGATATTTAACTCAAAAATATTTCATCTAATGATCCATCCTATCACCTAATGACCATAATTTTGGAAAATTTATTTCAAGAGACAACAAGACCAACAAACCACGAACTCCATCATGAGACCCACCAATCATATCTGAATCATCAAGTCTCTTATAATTATAGGATACTAACACCCTCCTGTTCAAATGTTACAAAGATGTCTCATATAGGTATTGAGGTCAAAATCCTCCCTAATCTAAAAGGTAACAACATTTACAATCAATTCTTGAAACTTTCTGCCATAGAAAATGGGCCAAACTGCTGAAAACTGGGGTTGTGGTTATGGTTTTGTATCTCTCGAATCACGAAAACTATGTATAAAATGAAAGAGGAATTTTTGAATCTATTTATTTTGAGCAAAAATCTCTCATTTCCCTGAGATCCATTTTCATTTTTCCTAAATCTATATTTTACAAACATGTGTCAAAACATGAAAATATGATATCCGAAAATTAGGGCTTGGAGATGGATTCTATTCTCCCAATATGTGACACCTATAGGAAAATTGAGAGATTCTATTGATATCTGATGTGTTAGGCACAAAATCCTTCGACCATTTCTCAAAATAATCCTCCATTTGCTCAGAATCATCATTTGAAAATGATGACTCAACATAGTAAAAAATGCCACATTTCTAAACACGAACCTCATCTTGCGGGGGAATTTTGACTACCTTCCCAAGATCCAAATGAAATTATGAATATACCACTGAAAATATTAAGATATTTATATGTCAATCGACTATTTGAACACAGAAAATGGCCTCTCCAAGGCTAAGAAAAATGATTTTTTCCCAAGGTAGTTTTTTGCATGAGGCTGGAACCCTGATTTCGGGCCTTCAGGTTTCTGGGAAAACGAGGCAGTGGTTAAAATATCTACGCCGGCCAAAACCCCCGACGACCAAAACCCCAAAATGGTGATGTGGCATTTATGTAAAATCCTTCTAGCGATTTTCTTGCCATGTATTGCATTCTTTTCATGCTTCCTCATGAGATCTTCCTCCATGTGGCTTAATGCGTGGTGCTTGAATGCTTGGTCTCGATCGAATGGTGTCATATCGTAGATGTTTGGCCCCGGTACACCCGTGGGCTCTCTCCTTGGATTTTTGCATGAGTTGGCTTGTGACTGCTACACTGTTGTAACATTTCAGATCATGAGAATGGGGCACAATCACTGTTATCATTCAATTAAAAGAAATGTTAAAACCAACCATAGTGACTGAACATAAGTAAACAAACCATTATTTGGATCTTATATAGGAATTATTTGACATGAATATGATACGTAGAAAACATTCAGTGATGCATGTGATAGACGGGTGGCTATTTTTTCCCACTTGCACTTTCGGTAGCTAAGGGCGTATGAAATCTGAGATTTAAGCTACCGAAAGTATACACTTTCGATAGCTAACGTTATAAAATTTTTCCTCTTAAGCTACCGAAAGCCAAAATTTTAATATTTGTTACAACACCTCCCTAAAGTAGGTATGCCTCTCCCAAGAAGGGCTTGAGATTCCTTGCTAAATATCGGAGGTAAAAAAATCAGTTATAAGGGCCCTTGTGGGATTAAAAACCAATCAGTCAAATCCCCCTGGAGAGGTAATCCTCCATAAAGGTTGTATGTTTTCTTAACCTTATTTGACCAAGGGTGCCTATATAATAACCCCTCCACCGTATGGGCAGGGTACCAAAGTCTGAAACCTTGAAAGCACCGCCTCTCACGAAGGTAAGGGAACTAACAAGATAACTAGATATGAATAGATCCCCAGAAATATATCCGACGCTAAGAAGGTATCTGGGGGAAATCCCCTCAACTGACCTCACACAACCTCGTGATTAACTCCAGTGTAAGCGGAGCCTCCTGATCTTACTGATTATACAATGGATTTCTCCACTCCCTTAGTCAGACACATATGTTGATTTAATAACCTTGGAGAAGTTTACTCACAAAATCCTATTCGAAGGCACTAAATCCTAAGCTATTTTGTGCACCCTAGAAAATAAAATCGTTACTAATCAATTTTAAACTATAGCGTTAATTTTAATGGCCATGCTTACTCAAAAGGTGTGGTTGTGAAACTAGTGATGTTATGACTCAACAAGTAAAGTAAATATGAATACAATGCAAAGTCCTAACTTCAATTTTCAATGAATGATATGATTCTTAAACCAATGCAATTTTCAATTCAATTCTGCAATTCTGAAAAAAAATGCAATCTTTCTTTACATGCACTAAGATAAATGACAAAGACTCAAAAGATCAAAACACTAATCAATGCAAAACGCCTAATATTTTTGCATTTTCAATATAAGAAAAATGAAAATGCATGGACTGAACAACAACTTGATATATAGACTATGTTGTGTATATAAAGAGACAACTCAAGTAGGATGCCAAGGAGTGAAAAACCCAACCAAGTGTCCAAGGACAATCAAAATGAAAAGATGACGAGAAAGGCACCGCCTAAAAATTCAACCAAAGACAGGTTTCTTGCCATCCCACAGACACTTAACAGTCACTACAAAGACCCAAGAAGACTCAACAATCATCAAAACCTACCCAACAACCACCAAACCTTGCAAAAAATAAAAAGAGGTTGATGTACGTGACTGTTCAAGGGAAAAGCACGTATGTACGTAGCTTGCAGAAAGACAACATGCGTATATACATGGCTATCAAGAAAAAAACCGCGTATATGTGTCAAAAAAATAGCTAGGAAAATGAGAAGGCTGAAAGACTCATACCCAGAGTGAATAGAGGCTCTCAAGCAATGATATGACAAGAAACACAATACAAATGAGAGCAATCTAAGGAGAAAAATACTCCAAACCCCAAGAAAGAAGATTCAATCCCCAGTATGGTCGCCAATTTTGTTATGAGGAAAATATCTCTATGGCTAGGGGCAAACCACAACAAAAGAAAATGACTGCA